>VWYO01010512.1:1155836-1178005 GCA_013400275.1 Rhadina sibilatrix | reverse complement strand
TTTTTTTTTTTTTTTAATTCAGACTGGCTTATACATTGTAAAAGGAAAAAACCTTGACTCGGGAAGTACACTAAGGTAAAAACTATCTACCTACCATTCACAGGCACTTTTCCTGCTGGAAGGGACAAGGAAGCTTTATCTGTAACAGGACACACAGAAGTCTAGAAAAATTCATCTTGCACAGCAGTAAATTAGGAAAGTTCTACGGAATTTGTTAAAAACCAAAAAAAAAAAACCCACAAACCAAAAAACCCCAAAAGACAACAAACCAACAAAAAACCCAAAAAATCAAAAAACACCAAAAAAACTCCCAAAACAATACCCAGCAACAACCAGTTGTGGCTTTATCTTCATTTACATCTACATATAATGATTTTTAACCGACTCAAGCACAGCTAAGGCAAAAAAATGTCAAAAGCCTGGTACTCAACATGACCATGATGCAGTGCATCCACATTAGCAGCAGGGGCTGTTCATGACAAACACACATGGATGTAAAGGAATGCTATAGCTCAGAGTTTGGAACTGAATGGGTAAAGCAATCCAGACTTGAAGCAGTTTCCATGAAAGCAACAACAGCAGAAGCTGTGATCTTGGATAAAAAATGATTTATAGGGGATATGAAAGAAGATTAGAAAGCTTAAAAAGGCATGAAAATACCAGGTAGAATCAATTGCTTCTCCATGTCTTTCAATTCTATGTAACATACCTCAGATGATTAAAGTGAGCAAGCAGGAGCTCAAAAACAGAAAAGGGTGATTCTTCATGTAAGAGACCTGTGGAATTTCTTGCCAAAACACAACCTCAACACAAGAAGATGACATGGAAACAAGGGGAGTGGACAAGTTAAGTTTCCCTGTGAGGTACTAATGAGTCAACAAATATCCTGGTGGGTCTCACTGTGAGTTCTGGCCTGTCCTTGCACAGCAGCGGGTGCTGCTGCTGAGAGCCTAGACCAGACTGGCTGCTCCCAGCAGTCCAGTTTTCCCCAGCATCCAGAAGCTGCACCACAGCTGTTCCTACACATGAAAAATCACTGCTGCCTCTGAATTAATTTCATTCCTTTTGAACCTGCCATCGCAATTTTTCATTCAACTACTCCACACTTTATTCTACTGAACTACCAACCATTGTACTAAAGCAATGGAACTTGCAACAGCTCAAGAATTCTACTAAGCAAAAACAGTTCAGAGCATATGACCAACCTCTCATTTTTACTTTTTTCTAGCTATCCAATTTTGGCAGTCATCAAAGCTCAGACAATGGGTTAGACACAGCTTTAGCCTAAGCCAGTATGGCCATTGCCACCTTCTAGCACTCAGAAAAATTTTATAGCTGTCAAAATGAAAACAAATAATTTTAATGGTCTCTTCAGGCTTTAATCCATCATTTGTACTCCATCAATAAAAGAATAAATGCTGTTGGGAGTACCAGGCAGCTCTAAGGAAAGGCAGTAATGAAAATGAAAAACAGCACAAGTTGTACTGATGCCCACAAACTCAAAGTGGATCAGACAAAAGAGAAAATATATCTTAAAATTATAGTAACATGTTATCTTCAGGAATTAGGATATTAATCATTAGAGGTAATTCAAATTAGTTCACTAAGAAATAAATCTAGTATGTAGACTTAAGTTTTGAAATTCCTACAGAGGTAGTCCCTGGAGTTTGTATCTTATCTCTTCTGACACACCTTCAGAGGCAGACAAAATTCCACAATCTACTATCAGAACTGATTGTTTTTATTGGTGGGGTTGGGATGGATGGGTTTTTATGAAGGTATTTGAAGACTATATGCCACAAACCATCCCATCAGCTGCCTCTGTCATACATGCAGCCCTCACAGGAAGGGCATGAACACTGTGGCCAGTGGACTAGAGACGGTCAGCGGACTAGAGGTGGTCAGCACGAGGGCACCATTTGACCAGAACTGCATCTCTTGCCTAGTCAAGATGATGATGATGATGGTGTCCCTGCCTTCTGACACACAGATGCTCACTTATGTCTGGAGAAAAGAGCTCTTAATCATGGGATCAGAACACCCACACCCTATAGCCAGATTCTTTTGGCAACATGGTTGGTAGACTTTTGGAGCCCTAGCAAGTAATGGAGAGGACACAAGGTCATAAAGTAGCCCAACCAATCTCCAGATTACTGTCAGTTTGAGAGTGCTCAAGAAGGAGTGTAACACAGACATACATCAAACAGCAGGATTTATTCTTGGGACTTCAATGTGACTCACAACTACAGACTTGTCGTTATAAGTCAAGAAAGTCTCTTAGGGTTCCTTATGTGTTAGGTGAAGACAGAAAACAGTGCCCCTCCAAAGACAAATTAAAGCAAAATTTATCCCAAAATGCAGTTTCTTACTATTAAAATTTGATAATATATATTGCCAGAACAACAGAGGTGGGAGAAAAGCAAAATAAGGGAGAAGGGGGAAAAAGAAAGAAAAATCTCGAAGTGGAGACAAACCTCTTCAAGTCTGAAACAGAAGTAACAAGCTTCAAAGGGAAATGCTTGTGGAAAACAGCCACTGAGTTGAATTAAATGTTTATCATACCATCCAGGAGAACTCCATCACTAAAATAATGCACTCAAGCAGGAGATTACTTATTTGTACTCTCAAAAGCAAAGGTCTGGCTACACCCAACTGAGATTTCTTTGTATTCCATCACTGTATCATTTGTTTACAAAATATCTGAAACATTGTTTCTGTGCCCCCAGAAGACAAAAGGTCTGTGGCAAGTGGTGCTTGGGGAGAGGTGGGGGCAGAAGTCATCAGGAACCACAACTACACTGCATTCACAATAATGAGACCAAACAGACACTAAAACAGGGATTTCCTGTTCAGTACAGATTCAGAAACCTCAGGCAGCAAAACAGTCTAAATATGCCAGATCAACAGAAACACAGTTTTAGTGGTAAGAAGTCTGAAAACGGCTGAGATCAGAACAACTGTCGAGCAAACACAGTGAAAGGAATGCACAAGGAAATGCGTCTCCATTGAGTTCCTGCAGCAATGCAATCTGAAGTACCCATAAAAATATTTACTTTCAGTTTTTCTTCTATCTCTTGTATTGCTGTACACATTCATTGACACACATGAAGTCAGCAGGAAATTCTCCACCAACGGATGCCATATTGTTTTAAAATCTCTCTCAAGCTTAATAGCATGAAATGCAAAATCCACAGAAGTCTAAAGCCATGACTGCCAGTGATCCTACAACACTTAGAGTGCCTCTCTGGGCACTTGAGTTCAGCTGTTCACTCAGGTGACTAGTTTCCTGTAATCTCCTGGAGGAATGAGTCAGCCCCCTACATCTCAAAAGGAGAAAAACAGCTCTTCTAACTGAAAAGGGAAAAATAAAAAAGTCTTGGATAGAGTTTAATAGCCTATCTGAAAAACTTCTTTCACTAGGGGTTGAACTGTCATTTACAAGAGCTGAAAACAAGGTCTTCCCAAATGAAAGCCTACTCTGTAGAAGTAGAGAGAGAAGAACAGGGTGAAAAAGCATGTATTCAAAACTGACAAGTCTAACATACAAGAATGTTACAGTACAAAGTAGCTACAGTACAAAGTAGCTGGAAAGTCTGTTTGCCAAGCCAGCTCAGTAGCATACTATTGTCATTGGCATCCCACTCCTCAATGGTTTTGGTCACCACATTTTATAACTGCTCACACATTTTAATGTGACACCATAATCTACCTATTTTCTAATTCTACATATTTCTCAAAGGGAAGTCTTTGTTTAGTAAGTTACTAAGCAGTAATGCCCTTACAGCTATGGATTCTATTCACGCAAAACAAAATCAAATTTGTTCATCAAGCTTGTCAGCATCAGTCACCCTTGCTGCCAAGTCAGGGCTGGTCACAATACATGCAGTTGGGAAAGGCACTGCTGTGTCAGTTGGCTGGCATTCTTTTGTCTGACCTGATTTATTATTGGCCCAAACATTTCTGAAGTTGTTTATGTCAACAAACGTTTGCCAGAATAAGTATAAATACCGACTAACAGCCTTTCCCCCACTACACTGCTCTTCAGACCCATACAGGAAATGTACATGCAATCCTATTTACTGCTTCCCCATCTAGAACATTAAGGCCTTTTAACAGTAGCAGATTGTCTCTCTACTACCCAATTTCCACCAGCCCGAAAAGAAGGGAAACCACAAATACAACTATTGTTTTGCTGAGGCTAAAAGTTTGTTCAGAACGGAAGTTGGTCTCACTAATGAAAGACAGGGTAGCAGTCTAGATAAAACAACTGAAAAGTAACACATCCCTCCAAAATCCTTTGAGTCAGAATGCATGTGAGTCTGCCAAAGCAGATATTCTCATTCACAACATGTAATAAGGTCCAGCTTTCCGTTAGGAGCTTTTTACAACTAGAAAGATGTGATTAGTTACATCATGCATCCAAACAGTTTTCAAGAATATTACACAGTGTGAACAACAGGTCATGCATACTCACTATAGCCACAAGTCTATATACACAGACCAGTTCCTTTAGGCTGAGGGAAAATCTACATGAACTCACCTCACTTTTCAAAATCTTACTATAAACAAAGTAGTTTGGATTTTTGCAAAATATTTTCTCCATCTACCTTCAAAAATACACTATGCCTTCACTATGATCAGCATCTACAGATCCAGAACTCACTCTGGACATTTCCAGCAGAATAAATGCAATTGATGAGAACCCCTAAAGGCCCATTGTAGCCATCACCCTCACTAGGTCTAGTCCTCATTTTAAGAACTCCCTTAGTAAATCTGTTCTCTTGGGATCAGCTCAAGTGTGTGTACTTCAACTCCCCTTTGACTGAAATATAAAATCTGAATTCCAATTTTAAGCACCATTTCACATCTTTTCCACAAATCCTAACCTCTTTCAGGACAAACAGGCCAGATAAAATAGTCTTGCAGGATGGTGGTGAGAACAAAAGCACACAAACTGGGAAGCAATTTCCCCAATTATTTACTAAATAATTAATTTATTTACTAAAAATCTCATTTTGACCTTTAGGTAAATTATATCCTGTTTGTACTACATTATATAGGAGGATTACATGGTATCACTAGTTATGCCACCTAGGGTAGGGGAAAAATCACCACTGGAATGAAGCTGATCCAAAGTAAAACAGACTTAATCTAAAATCACATTATTATCATCTTCATCTATGTCCATATTGCATACTAGGACACTGTCAGCACTCAGGTCTGAACCTGATCCAGACTATGAGACTTTCCAGTGAGCATCACAGAGTAGGCAAAACAATCACACAGCAATGAACTGTGTGGAAATCACCTAATTCCTACATCTGCAGTTTGGCAAACAGTCCCAGATTAAACCATCATTTTCTTTTTGCCCTTCTCTCTCTGTCAGCCCCATTCTAACGTGATTAACAGCCTGGCATATTTGTCTGATTTAACAGAGCTCACTACCACATTCAAAAGACCACAAGAATTAATCAAACACACAGTGAAAACATGTTTTACATTGATTGTGTCTTGACCATAGCAAAGTTATCTGTGCTCCTGCTGTCTGGTCTTCTATCAAAGCAGTTTTGTTTTTTTAGGCAGTAAACACATGAATTAGACATGATTTTCATTGATTGTATGGATATAAAATGAACAAAACTTTTTCCTTTAATGGTGGTAGAGATATTTATTAGTGGTCATAGTTCAGGAGTGATGAGAAAGCAACAGTCTTAGCTATCATATTTGTTCTTTTATTTGGCTATGTGCTGCATATGTAAGGAAGGAAACATTTTAAATCACTGAAAAACTCAATTTCTGGAAGAATTTATTCCTGCAAAATCTCTAGCAAGGCAGGAAGCTGCAAAAGGGTCTGGTGAAGTCATCACCTTTCTACTCTGTGCACAATGCAGAATAAGAAGCTGCCCCATCTATCTCTCTGTCAAGAAACACAGTACTTGAAGCTTCCAAATTAGCAAGGTAGCCAGTCCCACCCTTTTTGTTCATCAGTATCATGGCAACTCCTGTTGTCATGGCATCATTAAAACAAACCACACTAAAATCACAATCTTTAACAACATGTACTCCAACCAATGTTCTAACTGCATCATATTGCAGCAAAAAATTACAATTTACAGAAAATAATCAGCAATAATTGAGCAATTATCTTGATGAGGAAGATCTAGGGACATGTAAAGTTTGATTAGGAATGAGGAAAATAAAGTAATAAAAATAGTAACCCAAACCTCTATATTTGAAATAAAAATATTAGAGTTTTTGTAAGGGATTTTTTTGAGAAGAGCAATATACTGACCCAGTTCAACGAGAATGCATTGAGACTTCCTGCCAATAGCTAACTGAATACAGTATTGAAAGTAGCACTGTTTGATTTCAGGTATTCAACACAAATAATGCTTTTGTAATACAAGAAAACATTTAACATTTGGAAAGTTAGTTGTCTGTTTACTGTTAAACTACTAAATTTGTTCTTAAAGTCAGGTTGCACAAATTTAGGTTAAAATAAAAAAGTACCTGGTACTTTTTTTTAAGGGTAAAAGTTGTGTCTTTACTTTCTGAAATAAGCACTGTAAATATGCAAGTTTTCAATTTTTGCAAAAAAAAAAAATATATATATATATATATATCCCTGGATAGAACACAAAACTATCCCTAATTAGTTAATCCTTCCATGTTAAGTTTCCTAGCATGATGACTTTTTGTTATGTATCACAAATGCCCAAACAACCCTTTCAGATTTGTCATTTGCTATCAAGAGCTGGCCAAAATACAGCAGTATTTTGAACAGTTAGATTCAACCACTAACCATGCTGATTAGCTTCTGATGTGACCTTGAGCTGTGGTGGTTTTTGTTTTTCATTAAACTGGGCTAACATTCCTACCTCGTTTTAGTTATGGACCAATTCTGTACTTGTGAAGTCAAGGCATTTGTAAGAAGTCCTTCTTGACTACATATATAGAGCAAACCCAGACTAAACTAATTTCAAAAATTAAAATTTCAAAAATAAAGATGTCCTAAAACAATCTTTTCGAAAAGTCAATAAAACAGGTGTATATGCAAAATACATCAGAATAATCAAAATCTTCTAATTCTGCCTACACTGAAAGCAGTTACATATTTTCCTTTTGTTGGTTTGCCAACTGACATAGGCAGAAAAGTTGTTACTTCACATTCACCTCACAATTAAATTCATAGATGAATTCCCCATTTGTTAAAGTGGGGAAGTCTTCCAGAAAAAAAACCTACCACAACACAGCTTTTAATCTATTTCAATATGCTGTACACTATATGCCTTTAACTTTTTTATTCTACTAGCCTTAAGATTCCTGGCAACTAATCCAGACATGTTCAGCCATGCAGTTTAATCTTTACAATACTTTAACATTTTACTAAACCAAAATTTAGAGACCACAAACCAGTAATGAAAATTGCTAATGTTTCCTTATTTATCTGTTTCTGACAAATGAGAGAGAAAACACTACATGGTCATTTTAGTCACTTTTCCTTTCGTTGAATCTTCCCAGCGATTAAGAATAAAGCTAGGTGAGGATAATGCTTCAGCAGCTTCAGAACACATTTTAAGTTAGAATTGTAAATTGTCAAGTGGACATAAGACTATATTCTTTAGTATGAATACATTAGCAATAAATCTGATCACAGTTCACAAAAAATCATATCCATTGGGAAAGGCAACCATACCACTAATAGTGACTAGTTACTTATTTCTTATTCAAGGATATTTCACTAAAACTTAGTCAAACAGTCACTAGACTGAACAGCTGCCAATGGAAGATACTGTTAAAATAAAATGAGAATTCTTATGCTCTAAGCAACTATATTCCTTGCATAGTGATTCAAGTTCTGAGAGTATATGAAGTAATATTCACTCAACATTTACAGCACAAATTTTCTGAAAAAAAGAACAGATCACAAAATGAAAGCATCTCCACTAAGTTGATCATACCATACCAAACTAGCACACAGAAAGGTAATATGAAACTTTAAATGAATTTAACTTTTGGTAACCACCATCAAGATATTATCAAACAATACTTAACCTTTAACTCATGTTAATTTTAGTCTAGAGTGCTGTTTGTTCTACATGCCTGCTCCTTTCACTTTTAGCCTAAGCCACTGACTGAGTGAAGAAGCTATTTTACTGCTGCCTGCTCACCTATTTTTCCAAAGACCACACAAAGCTAGGATTACGAGATAATACGGTGTTAAACAAAAAGTGTGTTACTTCGTGCATTTATTTTAAAGGATCTTTTAAACACAACTATGGACTGCTATAGGATGTAATAGTAGTCCATTTCTGGTTTGTTGATTAAAAGAAAAAAGTTACATTTTAAAATCAACTTAGATTTAAAGTGGTATTCAAATCCCTAAAGGAGCAGCTAGTAACATCAGTTGTCTAGAAAACTGGTGAACATAAAGGATTAAGGGTGATTTGAAGTTCCTTTACTGATGTCCTGCTGAAACAACCACCCAAGAAAGTAAAGCCTGACTGTGTAACTCACAGGTGACAGAGCCATTTGAATGGTCCAAAGGAAATACTTTAAAAATCTTCCAAGTTACTAGATTCAGGAACAATCAATCCCCACTGCAGTATGTTTTGATACCAGTTAATTCGCATCAAACCATTTTTGAAGATTTTGTATAAAGAGAAAACACAGTAACGCTATCATAAAGGCAGCAACTGATGTCACACTGGCACTTGCACTTAAGACAACAGGAACTCACTGTACATCTCATCATGAATTTTTAACACAGTAGTATTTCTTAATAAATACTTTGCAACAGAAAGGTGAGAAACACTGCAGAATTAATTTGCTTTGTGGTTCTGGATTTACCCAGGTGTTTCTCCCTAGTACCACTGAAGCCGTCATTCCAGGTAGTCAATGCTATATCAAAAATTTATATGCTCCATACCTACTGCTTTCTTTCCAAATTAAGTTCTCAGCCACCTTCTCTAAAATCTCATGTCTAGTCATCATCTGAAGTCCATTACAGCTAGAAGGAGTTCTCCATTGCTTGCTGAATTTTTTTGCTTGTCCTTAACACAAGGACAAGCTTAAAACATGAATACCAGAAAGCATTTAATCTGACCACTCTGCAGTCTGAATCCTACTGTCAAGTCTCCCCTTCTTCACCACTGGCATAGGCTATTTATCACAGTCACTTTCTCAAAGCCCTTCACAAATTGTCTTCACTCAACTTTCACAATTCATGTGTGCTGCCAGGCTTTCAGATAGACAATTTGCAGCTTACTCAACACAACAAAGCACATAGAACTACTCCTCAAAACAGCTGCCTCCTTCAACTGCTCTTCTGTCAGGAGTGGATAACCTACTTGTGAGCTGAGACCACAGCCATTTTGACCACCAATCCTCACTGCTCTGCATCTCCACTTTAGTGATTCCAGTAAACACTTCTTTCCCCACTTGTTGTCAGCACTGGACAACTTCTGGACAGATCTTTGAATTCCATTGTTGCAGTACAACAAAATAACTTACATACCCTGTACACAATCAATGAATGAAATAAAAAATCCACAGCAGAAACAAACAAAAAACCCCACAGAAAAGCATACTACTAAAGAATCCACTCATACCACTATCAATACTAAAACAGCAAGATGAATTTGTGAACACTGAGCAGTCTTTAAGCTAATGCTTCAGGAATACCATGTCCATAACTATTTCAGTGACATCTAATCTTAAAAGTAGAGCTAAGAATATAGCTGTAGTCCAAAAACATTAACTGAGATGCTCTCAGTTCCTTCCCTCACAACACGGAGACCTAAACCAATCACACCTGCATAAACTGGGAAAATTTAAATACAATATGTAGAGAAGAACTTGGAAATGCTAAGTACAATGCCAAGTCCTAAAAAATGTCAAAGTGTCTTTTGAAAAGGCAGGAAAGTGCTTTAATTCCACCATACAAATACACTCCCTGTAATTTACTAATCTACAATCCTGCAATTGACATGTTCAATTATTTTTTCATTTTCATTTTTAACACAACTTTGCTGAAACGTCCTCACTAGGTCTTTCCCATCTTGCAGATTTCTAAATCCAGGAAAGGACTGAGATATGATAAGAGTTAGAAGAACCCTCAATTCTTTCCAAAATAAGAACCTCCCCTTCCCTTTAGCATGTATGTGTTGCAAGAGCCACAACCCCACAGTCATTCTGTGTCTCATAGGTAAGTAGCACTAACACAACTTGTACCAACATCGTGAACTGCTGCAACACTCACCTGTAGGCCCTGAACCAGGCTATACACAGCAGAAAGAATCAACATATTTGAAAAAGGGAACATGTTATATTACTAAAATAGCTTAAATATCTGAAGCAGTTCAGTCATGACAAAGAAAACGGGACTGAAGAGGTAAGTTTTGTTAACTTAAGACTAAAACTGGCTTATCAACTAAAAATAACTGTAATTGGCAACTAAGAATTCCTACATACTTTTAAAAATTAGTCCAAGAAATTATTCAAGCAATAAAGGAGAAAAAAATAGTGAAAAGGAAAAATCCTTTGTTCAGCTAAATCACAGCCTCTACAAAAGAAAATTCCTCAAGTCCTAGGTTTTGCAGTTACACTGTTCTGTAACAATGTCATTAAGATGTAAGTTTAACTCAAACGTTAATATTTTCTACAGCCTTACATGAGTCACCTCCGTCTTCCATAAAAAGGGGCATTTTAGGCATACAAAGGAATAAGTTCCCATTAAGTCCCTATTTTCCCGAGAAAAGGGAAACAGCTACGTATGAAAATCAAGGTCCAAGCTCTCTATCAAATCTCCTAACCTGCCATGCTGTTCTAACTCTAATCCATTACCAAGACATTAGCTCTAACAATCAAATCACTAAAACTGTCAGATTAGATGAACATTTGCTCAGAATTAAGAAAAAAGTCAGCTTCAGTTCTGTGACTAGCTACATAAATAGGAAGAACAAACATTTCCAGCAAAACTGGTGGAAGAAATGGTTTAGTCTATGAAACCTTCATGAAGTCAAGATGACATAAAGATGACAATTACAACTGTTAACTCTATGCTGTCAGGCATACAAAAGTTATTTGTATTGATGTTCTTCTTTTATGTTGCAACTTTGAAAAATCAATGCATGAGCAAAAGAAGAAAACTGAACATTTTTGTACTATAATATATTTCACCAAGAGTGGGAAACTCATTTATGGCAAGCATTTTTTGTTTTGCTTTTAAACACAAGTGTTCCTACATGTACATGTGAATTGCTGTTTAGAACACAAGACTTAGACCGGATATGGGTCAAATCTTATCTTTCAGACATTACGACAGAGTTATTGGAGAGATACAAGTTGTTATTTGGTTCAAGTGTTGTGATTCCTTAGGCTGCAAACTGTATTAGAAGAATTTTTGTTGTTGAAAGGTCTAGCTTAACTTTCAAAAATGAAAATACAACTGTTCATCCTCTTCCTCACTAGGAAGGAATATTGAAATATTGAAGTGTGTATGCAGCTTTTACTGTATTTCAGTATGCTTCCTCACTAGTGACCTTTCATCTTGCTGATCTTGTAATTTCAGTTCCATTACTCTAGTTGCTGTGATGGGAAAGGAAGCTAATTCTAATTAACACTCCAGCTAAGGCTCTAAGTGTTCTGAGCACCTTTTGTACATCAGAAATGTGAAAAGGAGGAATAATGAAGTTTTTCCTTGTATTACATTTTTTTGCACTTCAAAAGCAACATAAAAATGAAAAATGCCTGTGCTCTCTTATAAATAGCTCAGAGCTTTCCTAAAGAAAGATATGCTAATTATTTAAGTCAACAAAAATATCTGACAGCACATAAGGGTTGATTTTACATTTTAAACACTCACAAGCCTTCAAGACACCCCCCTCCTGACTGCTGATCTTAGACACTATAGCAACAAGTGAACATTTGTTCTGAAGGAATGTGGAGTATGCAACTGGGGGAGGGGTAGTACTATCAGTCACAAACTTATCTCCTGGTCCACTAAGTTACTATTTAACTTCAATCTTCCCTGAAACTGAAGAAAACAGCATTTACTATCCAACATTAGCAACCAGCATTTAACAGGCAGCTTACACTTTGACTATGAAGAACATAGATTCGCTTGAACTCAGCTTCAAGAGGAGGTTGATTTTTTCCTCTCTTTCAAAATAGTGGAAACAGAAGAATTGTTCCATGACTGCAGATGAATTAAGCAGTGCACCATCACTGCAAACTTGCAAAACAAAACAAAATACCCAAATACCAAAATACTCCTCCGGCTCTGGTCACAGTGTCTGAAAGTCCAAGACCCCCTGATGAAAGCCTGCAGACAGCAGACTCAGGAAACAGGAGGCTTGGGCAAAACAGACTGTGGGATGATCTGGAGTGAAATGAAAAGAAAGGTGGGAAGTTCGCTCTCCCAGATTAAGTGCAACATTCCTGGGGAAAACCTATGGCTCATAGCTATGCCTGCCTCCCACAAACTGACTGTAAAATACCCTTTTTTCACTGCTGTGGGTTTGCCTTCATCCAGGCTGTACATCAGTCTTTCATTGTATAACTTCTCAAGTCTGAGGAAACTGGACAGGAATTTGAACACAACTCAGGGCCAGAGATCTCAGTACCTTCTGTCCAAGAGAGGGATCAGAAAAGGACAGTGTGAAAGAAGCACGGGAAAATGACCAGGAGGTTTCTGGCTTGCTATGGTCCTACAGCTACACTAAGAGATGCAGCATGTCTCATTTTTTTCTGAGTTTTGCAATTAAAAAAACCACGAGAAGCTCTTAAAGTCACTACTATTGCCTTTCAGTTCTTAGCAATAATTTTACTTGTTAAAAAAATTAAGGAACTATTTACTTTGTTCTTATCCTCATTTATAATCCTTTTCATCTTTTAGCTTGAAAGACTATTTTAGATATCTGAAAGAACAATTTCAGTTTCAGATTGACAGAACTTCTACATAGCAGTGGCTACTACTTGGAGATAGGTGAAAGGGTGTAGTAAGGAATTGCCAGGTCAGAAAGACTGGAAGCAGATATGACTTTGCATATAAGAAGCAGGTTTCAGAAACGCAAGTTTAGAAGATGACTCTCAAATTCAAGTGTGCCAAAAGCTCAGTGCTAAGGCGATGGGTTAACCTGCCATCTACAAAGGGCATTCTCTGCTTGCTGCTCTCCCCACACCTTTCACATACCCCTGTCAAACCTAGCATTCAATTAAGTAGACAAAGGAATTGATACAGGTTTTAGCAGTGTATGCTGTGATGCCAGACTGGAGGGCCACACCAACTGCCTAGAACCTCACAGTCCTGTTCCATTTTAACCTCTGGCCACTTGTTCCTTTGCCAGCCACCTTCTCCCTCTTTGCTGGTACTCAGTACAATCTTACAGCCAGCCCATAAAACTGATCTGGCAAAAAACTAGTTCCTTTCTTCCTAGGACTAGTTTTCAGGTAGATCTGCCCCCAAAACTTGGCTTGCTATGCAGTCATCAGAGAACTACCACCACTGTCAGGAAGAAACAGTGAGATCACAGCAGCTCATATAGAAGTTTCTTTGTAAACTGGTGTGGAAATGGACTACCAGCATGTTCAAAACAAAGCCCCAAACATAACAAGCTTTATAATAAAAAACCACCAGTTTTAGGTGCATCTTGAGGATTTTAAACAGTTACAGAACTCTATCAACAATTAAGATGCTGATTGTTGAGAGGGGAAAATGAAGGCAATTTCAGCAGAAGCACGTTGGAAGTTACCCCTTGCAGCTGCCCCAGCACGGTTTAGTCCCGGCCTCCCCGTTACTGAGGCTCAAACAGACACTTCTGCTAACTCTGCCATGGGAACAACAACATCCAGAGCAGCAAACACAAGTTGTCAGAATTCACCTTTTAACATCTAATTTGGTTCAGGAAGAGGATGAACAATCTTATTACAGACAAATGCCTTTTAAATATGCAGTTAGTTCCTTGTGGATCAAGTTTGAATAGAGCTACAAAGTAGAAAAAAACTTATATTTTAATAATAAATCACAGAATTATGCTTCAGATACTGCAAGTGTATTACATTTTGGCAGACTGTGGAAGTGATAAACCTTAAAATTCCACTTTACTCAAGTATTTTTAATTCTATAATATTATTTATTAGTTACCAGATAGTTTGTTTTCCTTCTTTTTTTGTGCTACATGGAATAAGAGAAACAATGTGCTACACATTACATGGATTCCTCTGCTTTTTTCTAGCAATTCTCAAAGGTCATTTAATAATTCACAAGCAGGTTGTTTACACATTTGATAATCACTGTTTTCACAGTTCACAAAAGTTAGCTGCCCGGATAGCATTTTACTTTCCCTTCTCTCATAAAAGTTTTTTATTTATCACACAAACCCAGGTATGTGGGTATCACACATACCACCCAGCAGAAAACCAGCATCATCTTCCACAGAATGTCCAAAGAGATCAGTCCAACTGCCCTCAAATCAAAACAAACATAAAAAAACTCCCCCAAATGTTGCTTCCAGAAACTTGCAAAGAAAAGTAAATATCAGATCCTTGTTTAGAGCAGTTTGCCCACCTACCAAGCATTCATAGTATGAGGTGTCATTAGACAGGTAAATACATCCAGTTTAAGGTGTATCAAAGACAGCACCTTTCATTGAGGAACATCAAAATTGGAGTAAAGAACAAACAACAAAATTACACCTACTATTAAAAATTACCATAAATTCAATCTGTAATCTTCACTGCAATAACTAATGAACTTCAGATTTTCCCTAGCAAAACAGGACAAACTGACTTCCAAGAACACTGCCTCAGAAAAAAAGGACATTAGTATTTTAGATGGTAAGAAAGTAAGGAAATAAAAAAAGAAATGCTAAAAATACTTCAGTGCCTTAATCATACTAAAAATAGGGACAATATACATTATTAAGCCAGGAAGAGCTGAAGAGAAATCATTCACCTTTGAGCCTCAGGCACTGTACTCAGTAAATAGCCTCTAGCTTTTAGTGTAGCACATGATTAACGCCAATCTCCGTAGTGGTAAAAGAAGGTTTTGAAGTCACTAGATATTACAAGGTAATTACAATAAGATATATACTAGATATCGTTTTGAGGAAACTATTTACCTTGAGACACCTTTAAAATTGTCCCACTGGGGTGAATATCTTATCCTTCAAAAATAACAACCTGATAGGTTTCAAGTTAGGTAGCATTCCTGATGCTTTTGCAAGTACTGGTGCTACTATAACGAGAATGCAAACAATCCTGACCAGGCCATCCAGCTTCAGCAGTACTTTTGCCTCTGCTTCAGTTTAAAACAAGAAAACCAAAAAACCACCAAAAGACACCAAAGTAAAAAAACAACAACAACAACCAAACTCCAAATTAAAAAAAACAACAACAACAAAAAAAACAAAACAAACAAAAAACCAAACAAAAACAAACAAAAAAAAACAAAAAACAAACAACAAAAAAACCCAACCAAACAAAAACCCTATCAAACTCTAAAGAATCAGACACATTCTGATCCTCAGAGAAATCTGTGATGAAAGATAATAGTTTTATCTTGCTACTCTGGTTCTAAGATACCTGGGAAAAAAAGAATATACTAACAGTTTAGAATGAACTATAATTTAAATTTATTAAAGATAGGATGAAAATGAAGAAAAAGTTTTTGCTCATTAAAAGGATGCAGAATTACCCACATGAAGTACACGATATCACACTTTGAAGATTACTTCAAAGTATGTGATAAAGTAAGCAAAAATTCCAAAATATATTCTAAAGTACAGTCAAGAAGCCTACATATTAAAATGTAATTACTTCTGCACTTTTAAACCACACGCAAATTTTACCCTTAGAGCTATTCATAATGAAACACAGTATTTCCCACAGTCTCAAGGGCAGACCTTACAGTATACATTATAATCCCCCCCACCCCCACAAAATAAAAGTAGCAGATATCACAAAGCTAGTAGGTACCTTCGTACCTTCAGAGTAGGGAAACAGGAATGCTTTCCCCCTCTCTAATGCAATATAAGCAAAAGCTGCTATGTACTGTTTACAGATGAAATAATTACAATATTTCATCTTACAATTACAACGATATTTTACTGTGTCCTAAATATTCTTTTGAGTGGTCTTTTTAAACCTGAGAAAATGAATCTCATCTGAGAAGAGACCACACAGTAACTTAAAAATCATTTACTTAAAGCAACAGTAAGATTTATTATATGCAGTAAAAGCTTGGGCTGTAATCCTCTTGTAAACCTCATATATAAATACCTATTAAATAGATTCTCAACTTTGCATATCAATACAGTAAGTAATGTTTTTTTGAACTGGTAGATTCTTTAATACAAGTTTGTAACAGTTAGGCCTTGTTTGGGACAAGAACTAACCTCTTTAAGTTACAGGATTTTCCTTAAATACCTTACACATTTCAAAATCTTTAGTATTTTCAATACTGTGGTCAGGTTTTTAAGCCCTCAGCAGATGTCCATGGGAAACAAACAACTTCTCAGTCCCTAAAACTGTTTTTACCATAGGAAGTTACTTACAATCTTGAGTGCCACTACTCTGAAAACCACAGACTGGCTCTAGCCTTTAGACTGTACTTCCCTGTGTGTCCTACCTTTCCAAAGAGAGGTGTAAGTTGAAAGCAACAATAAGGTTCTCACACTCTCAGCCAACAGCTGAAATGTTATTGTTGGAACTTGAAGCACAGAGAAAACTCACCAGCTTTCAAGCCATTATGTCTTAAAAGTTTGTACTTGGGATGTACATTAAAACAGAAAGAAGTAAACCTGGGGCACATCACGAAAACAATGCCATCAATAAAACTGAACAGTCAAATCAACGGCACAAAGAACAGCACATATTATAGGAAATGATCTCAGTCTTCTAGGTATTAATTCAACATACACTCTCAGATCTGACCTTCCTTCAATTCGTTCCAGGGATTGCTGGGGAACTGTTTTCATTATCTTCTTAACAGAAAAGAAAGAAGATTGACTTATTATGAGACTTCTCAATAACTTTAAATTATATCTAACTTCATAAAGTAAAAATGCTACAACTGAAGACAACCTTTCATTCAAACACAAAAACACAGTCACAACAACTGTTCTTACTAGTTGTAGTAAGGACATGACAATCTTGCTCATCTCGAAATTTAGCTGAAGACTGCACCAAGAGACTGATGCACTAACTGCATCTGTGTTTCAGTTTATCATCAAGTAGAATTAAATAAAAAAATTTGTGAAACAGCACTGGGTTCATTGACCTAGGTTCAAAAAATGCCCAGAGCTGTCCTTTAGTGAAGACAACAGTAAAGTATCTTGATCTTATGCCTCAGATGGAATCACTAATAACAGAACATTACATCCAGGGAGTGCAAGACTTAAAGGACAGCAAGAACTGAAGGGTATGGAACATATGGTATTTCACTCAACACAAGAGACAACTGCAGCTCCCTCATGTCCAAACAGCTGTCAAATTTTTAAACTCTACAGTTACATTCAGAGTGTTTTGTTTGCTGGTTTGGGGAGCTTTGGTTGGTTGGTTGTTGGTTTGGGCTTCGCTTTGTTGAAGGGTATCAAAAATTCATTCAGCATTATGACAGTGAGTCTACTGTAAGAAATTAAATCATATTAGCAAAGGAATGCAAAGACAAATAGCCTTGAAATCTGGAATATTTAATTTACCTAATACTCCCCTCAAGAGATTTCAACTTATTCTTCATGTGACAAATTGACTTGCATTGGTACCATAACAAAACACATTTCAAGTCTGTAATCCCAAGGCATTTATATCCCTAGTTTAGACACAAACACATGTTATAACCCAAAATCTCTTAGATTTGTCATCCCAGATTGGATCACTACATCAGAGGAACGTTAAGTGAATCACAGGTGAGTAACTTCTGGGCTCTTCCATGAAAGCTCAGGTACCACAAACAGAGCATCAGGTCAGAGTGACACTGAAGGGACACACCCTTGGCAATCAGCTGCCAACCACTGCAGGACCCCAGCAGCAGAACCAGGACAGCTGAGAGCCACGTGGTCAAGCCTGAAGCTACTGTGCATCAGGAGTTTAGATCAATCTGCCAGAGGGGCAACACAACAATTAATAGTTGATGCAGAAGCTGAGGGAACACTGGTTAGAAGTGCAAAAACCTACAGCAGTCTCTAGGCATGCTTACAAAGCAAATATAAACACTCACTGATGCAACCCTTCCAAAAAGGAAGAAAAATAATTTCCTATCCCTGCAACTGGTTCCATCTTCAAATAATTAATGTAACTAATTACAGTATGGTGGTAAGCTGCAAGCATTGCAAGCCAGAATGTTATGTGCAAGAAATCTGTTCAACCACCTTAGTGAGTTTTTGTCAGTTTTTGGACAGACAATGGTGAACATTTGCCAAACATTAGAAAACACAAACCAAATGATGCAGCTTCCAGGAGGTTGTCTCCAGCAGTAAGCAAGGCCAGCATTACAGAGCTCACTATATTATGGGGACAAAGGTCAAAAAGAACACTTCCAACTATGAAAGAGAAATATCTTTCCTTTATATATTAGAAATCCTTTAAATGGATAACACTCACAAATTAATTCTATACCATATTATAAAATAAGATAACAACTCCTGTTTTCCCTGTTAGTTTTTTTGGATCTTTTGAGCTCAAAAGTTTAAACTGACAAGTAATTAACTACTGCTGCATGGCACCGGGAACACGTCAGTGTTTTGATAGTCCTTTCCTATAGGATGCCTATTTCAATCTCAGTAGGCACCAGACACCCAACCTCACTAATAACTGTTCATCTTGTGTGCTCAGCAAAAACTAAGAGGATACTAAGTGATCACTAGTGTAAAATTATTGCTCTTTTAAGAACTGTTCACACACATTTTAACAGCAGTATTTCAGCCATATGCACACTCAGTTGAACACAGAGGTGACTGCAAATGTTCAGCACTCAGGACATTTATACAAAACTGCTCTGGCTGTCACTTCAGTTATTAACCTCACAAAATTCAGATAAAAGCTTTCCTGCTGATGACCAAAACTGAATAAATGGTATTTCCCCGAAAGGAACAAGCACACAATAACACACACCTCTCGCAAGCAAGAAAATTTGCAGTTTCCACCTGCTGGCAGAAGACGGTAAATACTTCTCTTGCAAAGGAAGACAGTGTAGTTGTATTCTATTTAAAACTCAGACTAAAATTGTGGAAGACTTAAAAAAACCAAATCAGTAATAGAACTGTTCGGAATTATAAAAACATTCAAGTGGTTAAAAAACTAATCAGTCAATGGTCTCACAAATTCAAGCATCAGCCTAGACAGCCTGCTAAGAGCTTATTTTCCCTTGTTATGATTATGAAACGGATTGCACTGTTCTGGTGAGGAAATGCAGAACCCAAACTAAAAACCATCACTTCCCGTAATCATCGTGCTGGGGGTGGGGAGGGAAGAGGAAGGGAGGATAAATGGTGAAGGTAAAGGGCAGAGGGAAACAACCACAGCAAACACTAATTAAAACAGAGTTGTTCAGAGTTTCAGAAAATCTAAGAATTAAGAACAACTGACATACCTTCTGAAAGAAAGGCCTCCTTCAAGTAGAGTAGCACATCTGCAAATTTTCTGACATCGTTCACCAGTTGCATGATATATTCTGGATCCACGACAGGATTATCATAGCAGTCAGAGTTGGAGCTAATGCTGCTCAGAGAGCTGCTCTTGGTGCTGCGCCCCATTCCCCAGTTTCCTGAACTCGAGACGGTGAAGAAGTTGGAGGTAGACAGTCGGGCTAATCCCAAACCACGCTTGTTACTTCCGCCGTTCTGTCGCAACATCCCAGCAGCCGCTGTGCCTGTAGAGCTCCCGCAGTCAACACTCGCTGTCACTTGATGTCCATTGGACAAGCAAAAGGTGAAATCCTTAAAAATTGGGGAGGGAGAAGGAGGTGGAAGAGAAGGAAAAATGCTGATTAGTATAGGAATATATGCGAAGCAATACTTTTGTACCAACAAGATCCAAAACTTCTTTCAAGATGATACTGCTTTACATAAAAATGCTAAACTGAGTACTATAAAGACTTTGGCTATTTGAAGTTATTTAAATTTGTACAGCAGATAGATTGTTGCATTAAAAAAAAAATCAGTGGCACGTCAAAATTATTTTAAAAGGTAATCATGGTGTATGCTTATTTCATGAGAAGTTTCTTCCATGAATATGTAGAAATTGCTTTCTCTACATTTACTAAGACCTATTTTACCATGAAATGCTACTTCAACCAAAGACAATTGCAAAGACACTTGACATGATACAGACTATGATCAACATCCCCTCTTCCATCAACCATCAAGCTGTATTCAGCATCCTGTCTCTTAAGATAATACACACAGCATTGATCTGATAGGATGAATTTTCTTTGTGCAGTGTGCCAAGCAAGAAACCATGGCCTATCACGGTTTGTCTCAGAAAGGAAAACATGCTCAAAGAAGTTATGTGGGCTGGGCTTTTCAGCCTGTTATCTATCAATATGAAAGGCAATCAAAAGAAAAATGAAGAGAATGAAAAAAATATTACAGTATCAAAGTTTATCTGCAAATCTCAGCACAGTTATCTTGAATGATGTTGCTCTGCTCTGAAAGTTCCACCATATAAATGCACAAATTTGGGCGAGTGTAAATTAGGAAACTACCTGCATTCCATTCCTTTAGGAAAAAACCCCAAACAAACAGAAAGCCACTGAAAATTTTGCCATGTCAGGTTAAGTGATTCATTTCAAAGCAAACTGCAGGTGGCAGAGTCAGGTACCGCTTCCAGCAGCTCCCACAACGCCTGCTGTTGTTCTCTCAACACCAGGAGAAATTCTCAGTGTTTACACCATAGCGTAAACACCACAGGGGAAAAAAAAACTCAAAACCCAAATGGGAACATAACAGCTAAAAAGCTAATGTGGTTTGCAGACACATCTGCAGCAAACCTCCAAATTCAATTACTTTACCTAAAAATAAAAGTTATTATGAAGTTAAAAACACAGGTTGAAACGGCTTCTCCTGTGTATGTTTGTATTTGGTTAGACCAACTGAAGTAGTAGCACCTTTACCACTTTGCACACTCCCACTATGAATTTCAATAGGCATTACTCTAATGCACTTCAATTATTTTTCCATTATTTCTGCTTTATTTCTGTTTGCAGTTTAAAAATGCAAAACGTGGTCAAAGCAGTTGATTTTGTAATTAATGTGCAGGCCTTCCAGGGAGTGTGTGCTGGGGGAAAGGGAAGAAAACTTCAGAATTTAACACAAATTAACTGCTTTAATTTCTGTTTACTGTTTAAAGTCAGTATGTATAAGAGCACTCATGACACTATACAAATAATACAGATAATTAAGCAATTTGAAACACCTCAAGTAGATTGAAGTGAGGTTTACACTAAACATAGTGTTAAAGCAAGTTTCTTCTGTTCCCACATATAATTCTCATGGCTACAAAGCTACTTTGCAATTCTATCTTGCAATTAAGGCAAAACAAGACACATAACCTTCTCTCCTCTTAACAAGTGTGATATCTATTTATATCAAGAAAGATTTTCATATTATTTAAAAGACATGCCTCTTTTAAGTCTGGCCAGCTTCAGAGTCAACTTTTTAAGTAGCATGATGTGTTAGACCTGTTCCAGTGGCAAGTCCATGCTTTTAAAGTTGTGTTATTTTAGAAATGCTGCCTTTTTGTACAAGCAGTACAATAATACCACCACTTTGAAAATTACAAAAGTGATGACAAGTGTTTCTAAGCGGGAGAAACGCAAAAACCAAAACTGAGCAGCTTAGCACAAGAGGCACCTTTTCCTCATAAATATTAGCCTTTAGGTCTGTTCCTCCTGTGTTACGAGGCAGATGGGGAACGTTTCCCTTCCAGAACACATGCCTTTCATTACTGAGAAGTGTTTCATATTTCTTCAGGAGACTCTGCCTTTGAAAATGAAAAGCATCCACCAGCTTTGCTATAAACGCCTCCAGACTCCTTTGGCTCAGCGAGCCATTGCCCGTCCCGACGGAAAAAAAATAAAAAAACCTAAAGCGCCAGATATTTCAAAAATTTGCTCTCCCAGCACAATCTCCCCGGTAGGGAGGGGAAGAACGGGGAAAAGAAAAGGAAAA
>VWYO01010512.1:1130692-1155549 GCA_013400275.1 Rhadina sibilatrix | reverse complement strand
GGGCCGGGCGGGAGCGGAGCGGAGCGCGGCGCGCGGCAGGTGCGGCGCGCGGGGCCAACCGCGGGTGCGCGCGCCGCGCAGAGAGCGGGCCGCGCTGCCGCAGCCGCTGAACACACGGCCAGCTGCACAAGGAAGGAGGAGTCCCAGCTCAGGCTGGGTGGTGTTTAGCAAACTGGCTTTGCTTTTAAGCGATTTGGCCAACAAGAAACACAAACACCTTGGCAAAGCACAGAATAAATTTCTCATGCTCAGCCTCCCATGCTCTGTGTTCCTGTGCCCAGTTTATCATTAATTTTACTGCTTCCAGTATTGTTATGATTGGATAACGTGCACGCACACTTTCTACTATACTCAGCCCACTTTTATTCCTGTATGAGCTCTGTTGGCTACTTAATGGAAATGAAAGCGGTAACAAAATTAATACACGACGTCAAACTGTATCTCCAGCATGGGAGTGGATTCAGCTACCCAGATAGCCCAAATTTTGGCATGATTTAGCTTCTGAATTTAGTTGCGTGTGCAGATATATGCACTTTTTCTGGTTAAGAGGAAAGAGAACTTGGAAAAGCAGAAATTTGCATCATCATACAGAAACTCAGATAGTTCCCAGTGACACCACGACCTTTGGACCTGAGTACAGATTTCCATTACATCATCTCACAGTGATTGATGGCAGCAGTAGTTTTTCCATCTTCTAGAGGCAGAACTAGAAACCCACACTTTATTTCTCGCTATTAAAAGGGCATTTAAATTTAGCAATCTTAGATCCAATGCCCAAGCTCTGGAATGGGACTTTCAATAATGTATCAAAGCCCTCAGCATGTATTTCCTAGCCCAGTTCCTTGACACTAACAGTTTCAGGCTTTACATCTTCAATTCCCCCATCCTTGCTCCAGCCTCCTTCCCAGTCACTCCCATGCGGGATTTTGTGTTAGAGCACCAACCTTCTCCTTGGTTCATCCTTCCTCTCCATATTTTCCATTATTTATTCTACTGGAAGAGTTTTACTCAATTTCTTTTGGGATTCATAAAGCCTGAAACTAAACAACTAAACTAAAACAAGTGACATTTCTTATCTCTAGTGTCAATGTTAATCACTGTTCAATAACTTTTCTTCACCTTGAAAAATTCTAAATAAAATACGATGTAAATTTAGAAATCTGGTGTTACAAGTAAGTGTTATAAATTCTTCAAGTCTTCTAAGCAAAGGAGGAAAAAAAGTAAAAAAGAAAACAATACTCTAACCTTCAAAAGAATTTTGATCTTCAGGTAATCGATACTGCAAGTGTCAAAATCAGGCCAGAGTAAACAATTGTAAACTAATTTAATGTGAAAGCAAGGAAGTATGGTAGGGAATGTGGGTTAAATAGTACAATCAACAATCAGGCCATCAGAAGAAGAAAGGTTTATTGTGGGAAAAGTCATTGAAACCATTAGATAAGTGTTCAGTAGCAATAAAAAAGATAAACAAGAAATTCCACCTATATTTATCAATCGATAGAATACAAAGCAATGGATACTTTTTGGTGAGCCAAACCTTTGTTCAAAAGAAAAGCCTATAGCTACAGCAGTCTCTCTTCCTTACATACCCTCTTTTTGAAAATAGAAGTGACTCTATCTTGCCATAATTACACCATTCCCAGGTACATTTTAGAAAATGCTAGGAGAAATAGACTCAGCTGTTCCAAGTACATATATACTCTACTGAAGTAGATATACATTTCATTATGCTCCAACCCCTCCATAGTCTTGTCTCATGTCAGCTCCCACATAAGCTAATACAAGAGTTCAGCAAATTTGTTGGTGAATTGTATAATTGAGAAAAAATAAAATCTGTTCTAGAAGTCAAATTGAAAGTGACAAAGAAATAGAAATACTAGGATTACATGTTTTCATGCTTTTGAAATATTTTTTTCTGTTACTTTTGATTTAAAACATAAAAGTGTTCAACATTGTGGGAGGCCTAGCTTCAAACATCTTTTGAAAAAAAGGATTCGAGCCCACATGCTGCATTATGGGAATGTTAAGTGAAGTTTTGGGTTTTCCTCAAAGTAAAACAACAAACAATTGTCCTTTTGCATTTTCATTGTTCAGAGCTTTTTCCCTCCCCTTTTCAGTTTGGCTGCCAAATTGAATACAGATCATCTGCACTCCCCCTGAATCAAATCTAGCACAAAACAGCTGCAACCAGCTCTCAGACTCTACAGTGTTGATTACCTCCTAAACTGCCTTGGAAAATATTACATGAAAGAGAAATGGAAATAATAGATCTTCCTTCAATATGTCTTGCATAAAAGGCCAGGTGTACATCACAGCTTTCAACTTTTGCTGCAGCAGATAAATTGGAAAGAGGATTAAGGGTCTGACAGCTGCTGTATGTTGCTCACCCTTTACTAGTCCACAGGGCAAATGCCCCTCTTTAGCCAAGTGTAGCCTGCAGCGTCACTAATGCAGGCTTCGAGGCAGTAACAGAAGTTGAGCAGGTGAAAGGTTGCTTAAAGTCTTTTTTTTTCTGCACTTGATCCAACTATCATAGTTTACTGGGAACCAATTATTAGCCAAATTATTAGGCAAATAGTGAAGACTGCGGCAATAAGAGGCCAGTGTCTCAACAATGTAGTCCCCAAGAAGAGACACAAAAATTGAATTTGTTTTCATTAAAAATGCTGAATTTTCATGAGAGCAGAAATGTCCAACTCTGTAAGAGCCACTTCAATGACTCTTTTAACATGCTTTTTTCCCCTGATAGAGCATTTGTACACAGTGAAATAAAAGCTATAGCATATCTCTGTTACAATTAAAAAAGACAAACCAACAAAACCCCCAAACTCCAAGTCCTCGTTTCTTCCTTCTTACTTTACTCTCACAGAATTCCCTTTGAAATCCAAAGAAATACCTGCTTGATGAAAGCTGCTCTACATTGCAGCCTCCAATCCCTGTTTAGAAAAGAAACATTTCTTGATAGCAGCATTAATGTAACTAGAACTGGGAAAGCAACTTCTTTTAAGAAATCAGTTTCAAAATACTGTCTCTATTCTGTCTACATGCAGAAGTGCCAGATATTCTAGGCTAGTGGGAAGACATAAATTATGAGCAGATATCTTACTGCAAGCAATAAGCATTCAGTACAGAGCTGGATATTTGCTACTATCATTACCTGCCACATCTGCAAGGGAAGCAACAGCAAAAAGCCCAACTCTGGCCCCATGCTGAGCATCTCTTCAAATAATTTTTAACTAATTACTTAGAGAGGTAACTTGGTAGAAGTTTCTACCTTCTGCTTGCATTCCAACAAGCAGAATTCTACTTTCAAGAAGTATTTCCATAAACCATATAAATTGTTTTCAAGAATTTATATACAGGCTCCTGCAAAAGATGAGCATAATCTGTATATCAGAAAACCATTCAAGTCTCAGCTTCTGTTAAAGGAAATAATGTGACATCTTTAGTAAAATAAAACCTGTCCTATGCTATATTTTAAGTGAACTGTTATTGAAGAACAGCTAGAACTCAAACCTGAAAATTATTTGTTTAAAGTCTTAGAAAACTCAGAAATCTGTTCCCCTGGCCCTATTGCATCTATTGATGGTTTATAAAATAATTTATTTTTTCTCTCACAAGATTGTTTTGGTTGTAATGAATACCACCCACCTGCCTGAGAACCCATCAAGATATAAGATTCATGCACACTTCCTAGAACACCCTACATTTCAGTCAGTGCAGCAGATGCCCTTAGGGGAGTTATGTGGGTGAAACTAGAGCAGCCACTGTGGACTGGTATGAACCTGCAGAGTGAACTGATAGAGAACAGGAGCACCATCTCCTGCAGACATGCCCCTCACACACGGATCAGCCATCTCTTCTCAGTACTAATCTTCAAGGCAGACCACAAAGATGAGCAAGGGAAATGAAATTCATAACTTTACTATCTATTAAATAATGAAATTTTTATTTAATGGCTCATTGTAATTCACCCCCGAGATAATCCCTCCATGCTTTTTAATGTGATGAATGAGGTCTCGTTCTATTGGAGATATTCACTCAATCACCTCTCCCCTTGCTAATAGCCCTCTTCTCCACTAATCTCTCCTCTCTTTCAAAATTATTATCTGTTTTTTCTCTCAGATGATCTAGCTGCTTTTTAGCTTAATGTAGAGCAGTTGTTATCAGACCTGATGCCCCAAACTGTTGACTTTTTCTTTTCAGTTATATCAACTGATCTAATTTAAAACTCGTTCCCTGGTCTTCCCTCTTTCATATGGCATCCTGCCCTGCTCAGGATGAGCTACATAACATCCTAAACTGTTCCTCAAAAATTATGTAAAGCCGGAAGCACAATGAGAGGAATGCAACTGGACACAGAACAACTCCATTTGCTAATCCTGCAGGAAAAAGGATTGCCACTGGCATGTGCAGCACCCCATTTCCAAATTTTTAACAAGCAGTTTCTTAAGAAACTTCCACCTTAACTAGCAATTGCCAAGGAGGACAGTGGGTGGTGAGGAATGAAAGGAAAGACTGCATGAAGAGAACAACTTCCAGAACGTTCACAGCTTGCCAAACACTCTATTAACCAACAGTAATTACGGCGCAGCGACCTGCTGCTGTGGGAGCCAGGAGGCCTGAAGCTACCACCCCGGCTCAGTTAGCCCCACCTGCCCTACCGGTACCAGCAGGATCTAAGGCAGAGAAAGCCCAACAATTAAGGGTTAGCAGAGAAACAGCCTGTTTCTACAGGAAACAGGAGGTTTGGCTGGGAACTCCTTGTAGGTGGTATCTTGCCAAAGGCTGTCAGCCAGGCGGCTCCTGGTCTGATGTGCTCTGGGCAGCAGGGCTGCAGCTGCCAGCTGAGAGAGGTGGTGAGCAAAGCTGTCCGTGCTGGATTGGCCTTGCAGGAGAAGGGGCTTGTGATGTAGCTTCTGTTGGCTTTGCAATTTGAATTAAGGGTTGGAAGTTGATTATAGGACACAGAGATGGTGTTACCCAGTTTCTGGAAGCCCTCAGGACACCAGGCCTGCAGGGTGCTGAGGGGACTCGTGCTGTCACTGGGTTTCTGTCTCACTGCTCTGGAGCACACAAGGTCCTTCTGCAAGTGCTGGCTATTGCTGCTCTCAGCCTCAAAGCAAAAATTCATTTGTATGCTCTTGACAGTATTTAGTACTTAAAGAATTTGATAAATCAGGTAAAAAAAAAAGGTGTGGCTAGAAACTTTTCCTTCCCCCAAATTTGACTAATTATTAACGCAACAGTAAGTCAATTCAAATGGAACAAATAAACTCCTTAATCCTCAGTAGTTTCAGAACTATTTTTAACATACATTCCATTTTTCCTCTAACAATAGTTCTCTGCCAGGGAGAACAGTGTATTTCAGGTTGGGAGAGCACGTAAGGTCCTCAAGTAGCAATCAAATGCACTACGTGTGATTAAGTGGTTTCTACTTCCAGATCTATGCTTTTGCCTCTTCCTTCCTTCTCCTGCCTCTGATGTTGTGTCATGATTGTTTAAATCCAGCTCTGACAATATGATCTAGGTTAAAAGAACCCCTATGGTTAAAGGGCTTGCAGTTCACTCCGATCATTTTGCCAAGAGCGTGAGTACAGCCTGCCTCGAAGGCGGCAAACCCAAGTGCACTAGTTTGTGATGGGGTAGGGAGCTGTAACCTCACAACCTGCTCAAGGGGAAGCTGGAATGGTTTTTCTCATTGTGGCTCAGGGTTTTCTGTGCTAGTCTTACAGACTCTACTTGGCTTTCATATGCAGTTTTGTTGCCAGAGATCATATTTTTATGTTGGAGCTTAGACAAATAAAAGAGATTCAGCTAAAGATCAGCACTGCTGATACCTTGGCTGCTATGCAGTTTGTTCAGGAAGAAACTGTTTCAGATTCAGTTTTTATGACAATATATATGTTTGAGATACAATGATGTGTGTTTGCTGTGAATGACTGAACACTGTTTAATGAGTGTAGTTAAAGCATAAAGCTGACCAATATTGGCTGGTAAAGGACAACTGAGGTAATCATGGTGAAATCGAACTGTTGTGCCTGTGTGTTGTTACAAGTTTATCTGAACTGCAGCTAGAGCAGAGTGCTTGGATATAGTGAGGGAAAGGTGATGAACTGCATTCTCCTGTGCATTACTAATGGGCACTATTTGGGACTTCAGGACTCAAAAGGACTGGATAATAAAGGTTATTCTCATTGCCACAGAGCAAGATATACTTTACCCTTTATTAAAGCTCCTAAAGAAGCTCTATGCTAGAGTAGAGCTATGTGATTACTCTTCTTCCTGACTAAAAAAGCAGCATCAGACCATAATATTGGCAAGGCTAGAAAAACATAATCCAGCTATAAGGGCTGGATCTCAAGCTTTACTGAATTTCCTATGCTGGTCACATTACCTGAGGAAGTATTTTTTGTACAAGGAGCTCATTCAGTAGTTTTCATCCTGGACTTTGTAACCTGAATATCTCGGTCAAGTTCTTTCTAACATCTTCTTACCAAATTAAGTATTACAGCCTGCTTTGAGATACAGTAGTTTTAATCACCTGCATTAAAGGTCTTTAAAATGGCATTACACTTTACTGAAGACTGGTGTGTGTATAGATGCTAGAGGGTATAATATTATTCAAAGAAGTTGCTAAAGTGATTATGGTGTTCATAGGTTTTGAAAGTACAGTGCTATTGCCAGTGTTTTCTGTGTCAGTGAATGCAGATCAGTCTCCTGTGGCAAAATTGTCATGAGAATTCTGTGGCACGTCTCTAGCATCAGGAGAGGGCTGTATTCCTAGTCCTGCATAACAATTTGCTTAATTTGTGGGTAGTATTTCTCAGCTACAGAAATATGGTCACCTCTGTCAATGGCAATTATGAATGCTTCCTGATTATGAATATGAGTTTCAGACAGAGCTTCTGGGAGAAGACTTTCTACTCCAACTGACCTTTTCCACCCATCAGTATTTCCTTTCTTTCAAAATACTGAATCTTCACTCAAGTGATGTAATTACAAACAGAGGAAAGAAAGATCTGCCATGCAGTTTTGAGATTTGTCTGTGTGAATAGATCTCGTATAAGTAAATAGAAATATAAAAAAGATGCAGGCATGGGCCCTTTAAAGACAAGACACTAAATGCTCTGACATATCTCTGACTTTGCTGATCCCTGTACTATTGTACAAAAGCTTCAGTAAAAATAGGGAATCCTGTGCAGTTTCTGATGGAACACTTGTAGATGCCTGGTCCCAAGGGCAATTCCTGAGTGGCTCTCAGCCTTGGTGCAGCACCTGAATTCCTGAAGGGAATTTCCTATTGACCTTAACTGCTCTTTGCCCAGGGCACAGGTTGTTCAGCTGTCCTGTAATGAGGCTCCTAAATCTTCCTGCTCACAATACAGGGAGTTTAGGTGCCTAATGCAGGATTACCTGTAGACCATGGGCTGAGACACCAAGTGCTACAGTTCATCAGTCTCTCACTGGACTTGTCCCAAAAATTCCTAATCCAACACCAACAGTGGTCTCTCTGCTTTGTTTTGTTTCCTGTTTTTGCTTTAAATAGTAGTGATGAATCTGATTAGCTGCAAGACAGCAGATGCTATGGCAATACAATATTTGAATAACAGATGTGAGAACAGACTCTGGACTTGTTTTATACATGTTGTTTAATATTATTTAACATTTTCTTGTGCAATGGAAGCCATGGTTTCTGCTCTTTCAGAAACTCTCTACTGAATGATATGTACAAAATCAGGACCATTATTATTTAATGTGTATATATATATACCTGAGAAAATAACATTGTATCTTAAAAAGCAGCATATCTTTTGAAATATGATGCTAATCACAGAAGGATTAAAGTAATAGGACTGATCTATTTCTGTCATCTTGCCTAGGTAAAATAATCCAACATGATACTTACAGATATAGGCTGAGGAAGTGTACAAAGATGTGTGACCTTGGATCATGTATATGGCATAAAAATACAGAATACAATTCACTGCATTGTAAATCACAGTATTTTAACATTTTATTCTGAGAAAAGCCATAAAAGGATTGCATTTACATAGCTATTCAAAAGGAGTTTATTTTTACCAAATATTTTTTTACAAATTTGTAGTTTTAATGAGAAATCCAAACTGTGGATAACTAGAAGACTACAGTATCAAATACAAATAAATAACCCTGCTTGTTTGTGTCCAAGTTATGACTTGGCATGTTCATTGGCACATTAGCAGCATGTACTGTGTTTGATAACAGCAAGAATGAGAAATCCAAATTGGTAGGTTTGCAAATCTAGTGAACCAAAAGGCAGCTGATATTACCTGAGCTATGGCAGAACGCACTCCAACAAGAGACCCTTCTCAGCTTTCTCCTGAATAAATTGTCTTGGTAGGAACACGTGGGCAAGCCCTGTGAGTTCCCTGCTTGCCCCATAATTCACAAAGATGGGGTCCCACTTGAGATGGGATGCCTCTGTGAGGAGACTTAGCCTTGTGTCAGGGCAGGATGATTGCAGGTGGAGTCCTTTTCCTTGGCAGACACTGCTGACAGCTGCTCTTGGAAGAGCACTCCCAGTAGGTAAAAGCCTACAGAGGTGAAAATTCTGTTCTTCTAGAACCTGAGGACTTTACCAAAGGCAGGCCACAAACCTGGGTTGGTTCCTTCCTTGTCACCCTGACTCTGTCCTGTGGAACAGCTTTGGAGACTACCCTCTTCAGACAGAGAGCCTCCAGTGCCAGATGCAGCCACGAAGCAGCATATAATCAACAAAGCCACACTGGCAATCTTCTTTAGCCTAGGAATGTGACTCCAGTGTTGCTGGAGCTTTTGCCATCTAATTTCAGTAACTTCTCCCAACCAACAGAAAAATCCCCGAGACAGGCTTGGCTGCCAAACATTACATGCTTTGAAGTCTGATGGCAGGTAAAAGCTGTATGTCAGTGACCTACTAAAACATCAAAAGATATGTCAGAGAATGGTCTTGTAGGGCTCCAGCTGGAAAGCTAAAAGAAAATCCTCAGAGATAATATTAAGGGACTTCAAAGGTAGGAGATATGCAGAAGTTTGACAAGACTGGTCAAAATCAGAAAGAAAAATTTTCTCTGATGAGTAGAAGTTGGAATGGAAATAAAAGGGAGAAATATGTGCTGCTTTTTATGGCCACATGGTACATGGACTGTACAAGAAGCAGCTATCTTGTCTTCAAAGTTACGTATTGCTACGCTCAGAGTATAGACATACACAGTTAATGCCTCAAAAGGAGACTAATAACAGATATCCATATTTTTCCTTTATACTCAAATATAGAAGGGTACTGTAGAATAGGAAGTCTTTTTTTGATAACATTATTTATCACAGTGTAGCTAGTATGTAACAGTGAAAGACACAAACATTCAAGATCAGGTCCTAATCTTACAGACTCCAACTTATGGGACCTAACATACTCAAAAGTGAAGGCAATAATGTAAGAAATGTATTAAGATATAGATTAATCTCAGTGTTTTAAGGGATTTTTAATAACCTCTGGTAGTTTATCTCTCAAGCAAGGATTTTGCAGGAGTAAAAACCCAAGAACATAGAATTTATGTAGGTAAGGCTTCAAAATAAGAATGACTAGGCTGGGTAAGACCAAGAGTCCAGTAGAAGCAATGTCTTGCTTCTCCTAATAGCCATGAATGGATGTTTAAGAAACATATGAAACACTGGACAGGAATATTTACCTGAGCTTCCAGCCATTTGCAGCTGAGAAACTTCCTGAGCCAAACATGACTTCTGTATCTAATAATTCTAGTGAATTCCTCTCCCATGAACTTCTGTAATCCTCTCCTGAAACTCAATTTTTAGCAAACACATTCTGTAGCAGGGGGTGTTGCCAGCTTTACAAACAGACACTACAAGGAATTAAATATTTTTTTTTTCCCCTTTGGTAGTTTTGATATCTGAGAGTCAAATCTACTGTACTGAGATTCAGTCTGGGTTTCCGAATCTGACTTCTGCCACAAAACTTGTTCTGGGAAGACAGGCTCTATCAGAACAAGCTGCAGGAACAGATTTTCCATCAGTATCACTCTGCAACTGAAATGAACTGGAAAAGAGGAGAAGGAAACAGCAGCACCATACCATCTTGAACATCAAAATGACCACAGGAAGACATGTTCAAAATGCATTAGAGCACACTTGTGTGTGCTTTTTGTGGTTTACCGTGGTGCCAGAGTGCACAGGGCTGTAGTTAAAATTCCACTGATATTTTTTTTTCTCTCTTTGTGAAGTTCTGTTTTCAATTTTCAGTGTGCAGCAGTAGTGTTACCAAATATGGGAGAATCTGTGACCACTCTGGACTCATATCTCTGCACCGGGAATGCAAAACATAAATGCATTTCTTTTTAAATTACTTTTTCCTTGTTATTCCAGTGGTAAGGCACTGATTTCCTTTAGCTTCAACATGGACAGAGAAACTTATAGGCAAATGATAAGGTAGATCAGATTGTTCCTGCTTTTCATCCACACACAAAAAAGGGAGAAAGAACTGTGAAAAGGAATGTTGTTGAATATATAGACACAGAAAGTGGGTTAAGTTGTTCAGATCACCGGCTTTACGTGCAACATAGTTTGTTTTGTTTTGTTTTTTTAACCCCTTCAGGAGGAAAATAAACAGTTCTCTTATCCCTAGGGTGGTAGCAAGCCCTGACAAGGAAAAGCAGGACACATTCCTTTCTTCCTTCTCTTGAACCAATCACTGAATTGCTCCCAACACATTCCAGATCTGGTAGGATAGCTTAATTGTCTTCACCTGGAGCCACTGCCTGAATTCCTGTCAGTTAATATAGCACCTATGTGCCTATGGAGTGAGGCACAGTGATTTCTTTGTGATGAAAGTGGGTTAAGCACACAGCCCCGTGGTCATGAGCAGTTTCATAGGTTCATTTGCATATGAAGATTTATGAGTTTCTTGGGTGTAACTGTGCCTATAGAAGTTGGAGTCTATAAGTGTTCCCTAAAGACTTAGAACAGATATGAGAAAGATGAGGAACTGTTTATTGTAATAAGTTGTGGTTATGAGTGAAATCTTTAATTGCTTCCTTACAATGAAAGGTCTGTATGGAGAAGGGAATGCTGCTGGTTTGCTTTCACTGGTGGTGAAATAGGGAAATTTCCGTAACAATTCATGATCAGGTGAACAGTGTTATTCCACAAGACAGCTGACATTTTGCAAAGCTATTCAGACAATAATTCTTGTCACAAAATGTTGTCAACCAGTACTCTGGGTCACAATTTCTCGCTTCCATAGTTAGCATTCACACAGAATGTCAAGAGAAGTCTCATGTTTCAAATCAGTACTACTAAATCAGAAGTAAATCAGCAAGTTTATACATTCTTCCAAATGAGTAGCTAGACAATTAGACTAGAAAAATAAAAATGTTTAAGTGTATGCACTCAAACCACAGTTTGCCGTTGTTATGCACTTGTTCTATTTCTAGCATATTTTTTGAAGTATTTTGTAATAACCTTTAAAACCTCGTTTGTGTTTTCTGATTCTGTTCCAAGTGAAATATTAACATTAATTCTGGAATAGAACTGAAAACAGTGTTTTAACTGATGACATTTTGACAGTTTGATGAAATATCAGGGAGTTTGATAAGACAGCATCTTATCACAATATTGCCTAGATAGAATAAATTTCAACAGACTATAATAAAAGTCAGAATAAACCAGTGATAGCTCATCATTCATATGTCCACTGCAGAAATGAAAATAGAGTAAGCAAGACCAGAAGGCCTCTAAGGCTTGAAAATCATGATAAACAAAGTAAGTAAGAGTGTGCAATACCATGACCAGGATAAGTAACAGAGTTATTAACAATTCTATTTTCACCTGAGTGACAGAAGTGTCTCAATCATATACAGGGCTCCTACTAAAGTGAAGTTAATGATATAATTTTATTCTTAAACTCAAAAGATAAATTTCTGTGATAAATAACAGAGAGCACCTGACAATGTTAATTCACTTTGATTTTATCTCACACATCACTCCCCAGATACATCAACTACTTAGTTATATAGGCATTCTTGGGAACTTTTTTTTTCTTCATTTAAAAAATCTTATCATACCACAGGAAAGGAATGGAATATCTGTTTCTCAGGTGGCCCGTACAAATATGCTCTTCCACTCTCCCATAACTACTCAAACGTTACCCAAAGTAGACCAACAGTGACTTAGACTGGTTCAACAACTATGACAACAGAAGGAATACGCTCATTTAATACACCTTTGGTAAATCGAATGAAAGGAGATCTGTAAATTAATAGCTCAATATTTGGGCTAGTAAAATTATTTCTGCGCAATGTGTTTTACAGATAATCCATAAAATCGAAGTTAGGAAGGCAAAGAGAGCTCTGCTGTTTCACCATAGTTAAGCCTCTACTTAGCTCACAGTCCCCCCGAATATATACGTGAGATGCGGGGATGCAGATCAGACGCGTACAGATAAAGAGAACGCCCCAGGTGTAGAATTCAAACCGTCTGTCCCGAGCAGAGCGAAGGCAGACGCTGCTGCCCGTGTGTCGCGTATCGCAGCTCCCTTCGGCCTTGGGGCTTTCCCTGGCCGCCGAGCCCGGACAAAGCTGGCGCTGCGGCGCCCTCCTGTGGCACAGCCGGCCCTCGCCCCACTCCGGCTGCCGCTCCGCCGCTGCCGCTCCCGGCACCGCCCCGCTGGGACGCCTTCCTTGGAGCTTTAGCTCCGCGTCGCTTCCTGCGGCCAAGTACCGCATTGGCTGCCCTAGCAAAGTTTCACCTTGCTCTTGGGAAGATGGTTTGAAGGGGAGTTTCCTATTCTAAAACTGTACCAAATACGCTCCTCAACCTATGGCTAGTATGATATAAACAAACAAAATACAGATTTGGGAGATAGGTATTTGAAGAAGAAATACTGAGATACTGAAAATATTCGTTCCAAAATTCTAAAACAAACAAGAATAAGACTGTGGGGTTGGTCCGGTGGGAAATATTTCCAACAAAGGCAGGGTTGTATATAACTTGACAACAGACAATACAGTATCTCACTGTAAAAAAAAGGGGGCAAAGGACAGAATTCATTCACATCTGAAAAGCCTCTGAATTTGAATTGTCTGCAATAATTTAAAGCAAATAGTGAAGTATTGAATAATCAGAGTAGGCAAGGTTATATTTGATTAGCTGGGCTTTCCTCAAAAATAACTTGATTTTCTAGGCAAACACAATGTTGTCACACAATGTGACTGAAGTGAACATTAATAAAACACAATACATGGTGCTACTCAGAAATGTATTAAGTTGGGAAAGTTGATATTTTTATAAGGATTATAGTACAGAGAAATAACTGGGTAAAAGTGGTCAGGTACTGAATGATTTTTAATGGTGACTCCAACGTAGTCATTAATGATCTGACACAAATGTTACCAGTGCTCTATTGACAAAAAGAATTAGAAGATACCATTAATATAATGCAGAAAAAATTCCATTGAATTTTTGATTCCTAGATTTTGGAATCCTTGATTCCTAGAAATTGAGGCTTGAAATGGAAAGAAGTTCTACAAGACACACTTTAACATCATACTTCTGAAGAATAAAAATTATGTAGCTTTAAAGCAAATGTTAGAGCATTTTAATCCTTGTTCTCACATTTGCTCCTCTTTTCTAATAGCTCATTTGCAACTTCTTATTTTACTGAAACGCAGCAAATTCAAAGAGCACAAAGAACAAAATATCCTCAGAATATTGGCACTATGTGAAAGTGCATTTTGTGTTCAAAAGGCAGATGGTGAATTTATACTTTTTGGAGAACCACAAGGTTAGTTTGGGTTATTGTGCAAAAGGTTTGGAAGATGAGTTAAATTATTTTGAACCAGTGAGGTACTGCTTATGTGACTTCAATTGAATCAAATAAACTTGCAGTCTAAGACTTACTAGTGTGAATGGGAGGCTCTAATATCCACCTCTAGAACTGCCAAGGAAAAACTAATATGACTTCAAATTATATTTGTAGACCTCCTCCCTCTTCTCTTTCCTCCTTCTCCAGACTTTGTTGCTTGTTTTAACTTTCTCTTCTGAGATTTCAATTACTACTTTGCTTCACTCCTTCATCCGGTGTAGGAGTCAGTGCTCTGCTTTCTCTAAGGTCCTACTTAATTCAGGCATGTGATCTTTTCCTCACAGATAATCTCTTCTCAGAGCAGAGAGAGCACCAGCTATGGTTGTGCTACACAAGTCTTATTGCTATTACAAAAAAAGCTTCAGATTTTTCTTACAGAGAAGACTTTGGAAAAAACAGAGATGTATGTTTCTTAAAAAGTGAAGGTCCCCCTGCAACTGGAACAATTTCATTAAGTTGTGAGATGGCACAGAAGATGAGCCTGTTGAGCAACCACCTGAGAAACAGCAATTTCAGTGGTACCTGAAGTGAAGTTTGCAAAATATGCCTGTAAGAGCTACTCAGTGCTTGCATGTCTTGGTCTTTTGCCTGCTTTTTGCAATTTTACTCACCCTCCTTTCCTGCTAGACTGCAGGGTTTCTTGGGCTGGAAGGTATTTCAACAATACAGTCCAGACAACACGATTGCTCTGCCTCTCATTTACCCGGGTAGTCATGTAAGTCCTATGATTTACAATTCCAGATTACAAAAGGAAATATATAGCAATCTTAAAAATTAGGGCACAGGTGTTTCTGAAGGTCAAATATTTGGCCTTTAAGTTTAGGAAAATAATTAGGAGGATTAAGTTTATATTTCTTTCTGCTTAGCTATACACAACTATTAGAGGTTTAGTCCATAGAGTATTTGGTTACTTCTGTTGCCTGTTTATGCTATTCCCAGCAAGTCAGTGTGAAATAAACTAGCGTGTGAACATTCAGTACATTAACTAAGCTGTGATAATAACAAGGAAACGTGTCTTTACTTGTGGTAAAAAGTCACTCTCATTTCAGATAACAGGGCAATTGGCAGCTGAGTTTTGAATTGGAATGATGTAATTTGGACCATTGTTTACTTCATATTTAAACTATGTATCTTCTATTTATATGTTCTGCATTAAGATGGAGTGTCTGGGTTCAGTCTTGCTCTGAATTTGAAAAGAATCCTGCTCTACATTATAAACTGTGCCTTAGCTGTCAGGCAGAGAGGATGAGCTTTCAGCTGTGGCTTAGGGTGTAGCTCTCTGTAGGAAGGGACAGAGAATATTCTCGTGTTGTTTAGAGACAGGAACTTCATTCCTTAAGGCTGAAGAGTAATTTTTTTCTTCCTTCTAGAATGAGATAAAACTTCACTATTTATATTTTCCTATGCAACTAAAAGATAAATTTTTTTTCTGTACCAAAGAAGGAAAATGTGTCTGTGAATCTCTGTATTTTATATATATGTACACATGCACACGTATTTATATCCATATACCTACACAAACTTCCACCATTTTTTTCTAAAACTTGTAAAACTCTGGCCTGTATAGCATTAAAGCAACTATCCTGATGGGTATCACATTTGTACAGTTATACCCATCAGATCCCCAAGAAACTCAGTTTAAAATTTTAAATTCCAATGGACATGAGTTAGACTAAAAAGTTCTGCTAACAGTAAGATATAATATTAATACATCAGTAGAAAAATTATATTAGCATATCTTAATAGCAATATGTAATATTAGTATATAGTAGTATTAGTAATAACATGCAGTAACATCCTTTCTTAAAAAAAAAAAGAAAAGGTAGAACACTGGCAGCCTCTTTCTAAATATATTCATGAAGAGGAGCTTCATATTTCTTTAAAATTTTACTATTTTCCTAAGATTCTTCAGGGGTTTGGTTTTTGCCTTTTCCTCTACTGTTACTGATCTTATTCTCATTTAAGAAAAGCCCACTTTTTCACATTTCTGAATTTTACTCCTTAAATTGCACATTTTGTTACCTACTCTACAGTATAGTAAGAATGTACCTTCCTGCTTGTTCCATGCAATTAAGAGGTTTATTATGTTAATAACTAACATTGTTTCCCTGGCTGCCTTTGCTCCTCTTGTTCTATACCATCTTTGCTAAAGACCATCTGGATGATCCCAAAGGTATCCTCCAGTCTCTTTTTAAAAATTATTATATCATCTTTAATCAACACTGAGAACTAAAGTATCAGTTGATTTCCTCAATGAAGTTTAAAGGTTCACCCCTTCTGCACCTTCTGTACAGTTCCACTGCATTCCGTTTCTCATCAGTAGACAAGTATCAGCTGCTCATGACATACATTTCCTTGTTGCTTCCTACTCTGTTACCAGCACATTTTCCTCCTGTGATGCTTTGAGAGAGGGAGAAGGAAACTAGATCCAATCTCTTGGAAGAATTTTTGCATTCAAAGATTATGGATGTAAACCAATATCTCAGGACAACTACTGGAAGCCAGTGCTTACACTAGTAAAACACTCTTTAGCAGAAAATGTTGCTAAGTAAAGCAGATGGATTCTGCATGTGTGGCTTTTGGAATAGTCCAGAGTAAGTTTGCTACAGAAGTGGTCTAAAATTGCCCAAGGAACATAAATTAAGGCTGTATCAGGATGCAACCTTAATTCATATAGCTTCATATATATATGTGGTTTTTATCACAGTATTGCTGCCTCATTCAGTGAATAGACAGCTATTTAATATTAATTTGTAATACTGAATTCATTTGTAATCAGTAACTAGCAACAGACCAAATGAATACCATCAAAATATGATGCAAAATCTAAAAATATATTACAATGCTAGTTCTTTTTAAAACCACTATGTTTAAAGAAAGCTTCACTAAGCTGCAACCACTCAGCAGCACAGCACTTCTGCAAGTACTTCCAGTAGCACACACTTCTGCAAGTGCCTTTCTGGTGCCCTTCATGATAAACATTCTGAAAATGGGGAAAAAAATGCAACTGTAGGCCAACTTTGAATGTGTTAGATAACTTACACTGGGGCAGCGTTATACAATGATTCTGTGAGAGAATTAAAGTAGTAGTTCAGATCATCTTACTAGTGTTTATCTGCCTCAGCTGTAGAATTGTCATTCCTTCCATCATCTATTGCCTCATATGTAATAATGGCAGAGCAGGCCTGTAGGCCACAGCCTACACACCTATCCCAGCAGAATCCAGCACAGGCTCATGCAAGAAGGCAACTGGGGTTGTTCAGTCTGGAGAAAAGAAGGCTGGGAAGAGACCTTATTTGTCTCTGCAACTGTCTGAAAGGAGGTTGGAGCAAGATGTGTGTTGGCCTCGTCTCCCAAATAACAAGTGATAGGATGAGAGCAAATGGCCTCACATTTCACCAAGTGAGGTTTAGATTGGATATTACAAAAATACTGAAACTGAACTGAAAGGGCTGTCAAACTTCAGAACAGGCTGCCCAGAGAAGTGGTTAAGTTACCATGTCTGTAGGGATATAAAATATAAAATATTTATGTATATATATACACACTGTGTATAAAAGATTATAAAATATAGATGTAGCACATAGGGACATTGGTTTAGTGGTGAACTTAGCTGGTTAATGCTGGACTTGATCTTAAAGATCTTTTCCAACCTAAATGTTTCTATGATTCTAAGAACTGAACTTGAACTCCCTGTCAAATAATTCTCCTACCAGGTCTCCCCATCTCCTCTACCAAAAATTGGTAGCTCAGGTACCAGGCTTCTGGTCCAGCCCACTCCATCTCACACCTCATTAAGTTGCCTTCTAGCCCTCTTCTAGTTGCTGAAGCCTTTTACTTCTCCAGGAAATTAGCTTTAAATCCCTCCTTTCTGTTTTGCTCAGTAGCTCTAAATGTCACCGTCTTGTTTTGCAACACATATCCACTCTGCTTTCCTTGTCTAATCATTTAATTCCCTCCCAATGCCAGAATCATTGTCGAACCCATGTAATCTCCTTGTCCAACTGGTCTCCAGGTCCTCCTTACAATGCCTTTCTAACCCAACATGGCTCAGATTCCTTTCCTAAATATCATCTTGTTAAGCCACTCCAGTTTCTGTACCCTTTCTTCACTGATTTCTTGTCAAGCCATTTCTTTCTCTTCCACTCAGTCTTGCCTCATCCTAATGCATTCCTTTCATTTCTAATGTGGTTTTATCTGCTTGCATTCAGATCAGTAGGATAATTCTGGAAGTCAAAAACTGTTACCTATGCTCAGTCACTGTTTTGAGCTGCATTTTGGCACAAAACACCCATTGCAGGAAAAGCCTTGGAGCCTGCACAGTGCTTGATCAACAACAGATTGCTCAGTCTCTATGGAGAAAAGTTGCAGAGACTCAGATAACATGACCTATAAGGTTGGCCAGTATGATCTGGGAGGAAACAGATGCTGCATGCTTGCTTTAGAGTGTGGTGCAGGTTGCTTAGCTGCGGGAGCTGTGAGGGACATGAACATAACAAATGATGGAATCTCAGCACTGTTGGTAGCCTAAAGCCAAGAACTGTAACAGAAAGCATACAAACCTATTTCTGAAAAGCCAGTAATTTGTCAGTGTGAAAGAACAAATGAAAAACTTACTCAATAATGCTACATGAATATCATGTGTGACCTGGTATTAGTGTATAAACACAGATCATTAGGCTCCTAGAATGTTCAGTGTCTCTGACATGGTTAATCAGAAGGGTTGCTATAATAATCTCCAACTTGTGAAATAATGGGTGGAGACAAGACTTCAGTTTTAGAAATCCATTTCAAGTTACAACACTGCTCCTTCTTCGTCTACCTTTCTTCAGCTGGTGAGTGTGTAGCAAAATGGTAATTGAGTCTGAATGTTACTAAATGCAAAATATTGCATAGAGAGGAGAAATTCTAATTTTACTTTAATTCTCAAAAAGAAATCTAAACTATACTGACACAAAACAATGATTAAGGACTGCTGTGTTTACAAAGGACAGAACTTTATTGGGGACCATAATACTTAATATTTAATAGTTTGAAAGTTCCTGTAATGAGAGGAACTAGGAGACAAGTTTCCAGGAATATGCCAATGGAGAGAAGAGTGCTGTGCAGTAAAACTGGGCTCTCACTACTGATACTAAGCAAATAGATCTGCACATAGAATGTATTAAAATTTTTGTTCTATTTGCATTCTTTCTACATTACCATTTTTAAAACCAAATTCTATTTGTTCAAAGAACATGTCATCCTGGTATGTATTCATGGTCACAGCTCCTTGAAAACAGGAGAATGGGTCTGCTGAAGTTAGTATGGTTTAAATCCAATGTTTGATACCTTATGGCCAAATACAAGAGAGAGATATGACTCCCTTTTTGAACAATTTTACCAATTTAAGCTCTATCACCGGAAATAAGAAGGAACTGTGACATAAACTGTGATGATGACACAGCTTTCCAAAAGCTATGTCTTTCATATAAGTTAGTCTTTGCCAAATTCAATCCTGTAGCAAACCATGGTGATAAAATAAAATGATCTAAAAGCTTGTTGCCTTCTCTTAACATATTGAAAAAAAATATTTTCCCATTGCTTCATTCTGGGAAATAATTGGACCACATTGGCATGACATCTTGTATTAAATAAATTGATATCTAAGCTGAGACCAAATTTATGCAAACTTCCTGTTTGCATCATTATAAATCAGCAAATACATTAATAAACAAAGATATAATCAGCCAAGAAGTAATATTTATAAGGGAATTATGAGGCAAAATCTCAATAGAAGAATTAGAGCTCTACCTATGAAACAGCTATTAGTTGTAAACATATTTTAATTGCCTTTCTTTAAATTACTGAATTCAGATATCAAATCTGACAGCTTGACTTTGCAAAGATCTATAATAATGTTCATTAATGCCTTTTCCATAAAATGTTCCTTAAGAATTTCTTTTGTTTTTCTTGCTTTTATATGAAAAACTGAACACTTTTTAAACCAAGCATTATTCTAGGTATGATAAGGAAGTTAACATCAATGACTTCTAGTCTTCTATTTATTATGTATCTAATAAAGCATAAAAATTATGATATTTGAGATAAGCTAGAAATAAATATTGAGCAGTGAAATACCTTGGCTTTCAGATCATCAAAAGCTATCAAGATCAAACTGAACTCTGATCCACTTCAGAACAAGCTGAACAGGAACATCTAGTTTCAGTTACCATTTTTCTACCCACTCACCTAGTCCTAACAAGGTAGGCCAGTGAAGCTCAAAATCATAACTGAAGCTGACTGTTCATAAATGCAGAGAACTGTATTTTGGAGGAAAATCTAATTCTGTACTTTACACAGATTGTCCAATTAAACTGACTCACAAAAGGAATATCAGCATTCTAAGCATCAATGTGAACAGCTCAGTTGAAACACCTATCTGTAAATGTTGAAGTCAGAAGCCAATTAACAACAAAAGCAAATAAAATCAGTAAGGAAAACAACCTCAAATCTCAGTACAAATCAGGTGTTTTCTCTCTCTGCATTACTGGTGTGTTTCCTGGACCAGCAGAATATGAGTGATTATGCTTACTTACATGAAAAATTAGAAAGGGTGTCAAACACCATACTTCAGAATGAAATAACTATGTGTTTGAAATTGGAGTAAAATCCACTAAGAAAGCAGATATGTGGAGTCTATACAGTTTCTAAGAGTATCTGGTACTATCCACATACAGAAAGAAGACCAGATAATTTCTGAGTCTAGTATAATAACAGTAATTCCTGTGTATTTGCACATTTTCTCTCTGAAGAAAGAGAGAACATATAAATTTATGAGCTTTGCTTATAAAAAGCAATCTGCTGTCTTGTGGATTGGAAAGGCATGAGGTATTAGGAAGAGGCAAGAGTTGCTTGTACAGAGGCTAGATCACAGTCACATCAAAACCCCCGAGTATATAAAGCAAAAAATACAGACAGATATCAAGGAATTGCACAAAGTAGACTTGTGTGTAGCAATGAAGCACTTATGGGTTACAATATCAGCTAATAAAGAAAAGGAAGATTACCCCTATCAGTGGGAAAGTGAAGTAGTAATGGCACAGAAGGTCTGCAAGTATCAACTGAAAAGTGAATGCTCTGTACATCTAAGAGTTTTTTAAATCTTCTTCTGCCCACGCTACTCCCAGATTTTACTCACTGCTCAAAAATACTACCTTTTCACATCTAAAGTTCCTGTAACACCCCAATCATCTAAGGGGCATGCAGGGGGTGGGTAAGAACAGGGCAAGAACAAGAAGAGAAAATAGGAGGTACAAAGAAATGGAAGCTTGTCTTCTCTCTGTGTTCTGTAGATCAAAGAAAGTTTATGTCCATTTCAATTTCACCCTGTAGGCCCCACCCTGAAGATCAAACCTGCATTATAATCAGCATGTGGGGGTGGAGGCTTATGGGTTTTGAGTGATTGATACCAGATCTATCCATTACTCCACTTGCACTGGAGTTTGAAGTGACTAAATGTGATGATACCAGTTGGCAGACATAAGTTGTATTAATAAGGCTTAATAAGATTATTGAGCATAATCTGTATCATTATTTGTATGAACACATTTGCACATATATGAATTGATATATGATATAATGTAGCTCAACTTCAGACATAGAACCTCCTTCTGTGAAAATCAAGCAACAAACTTAATACCCTGTTGCAGCACTTCAGCAGAATAACAAAACCTTATCGCTTAATGCTGATGACTGCATTAACAGAACAGTTTATTAATTTCCCTGCAAACCATGCCAGATTCTACTACTGAGAGACATATCCAGGAGATAACACAGGTTTCGCAAAAGAGACCACATCAATCCCTGGAACTCTCTTTCTTGCCTCACTAGTTATTAAGTTTTCAATACCACAGGACTTTACTAAAAATTTAAGAAGTGAACAATCCTGCTGAATTTATATAGACTTAAAAATTAAGCCCTCAGAATGGAGTCCAACAATACACAAATCACCTTCAAACTTAATGAACACACATGATACAGTGTTCATCTTACAGTTTACCCCGGCTTACATAAATTAATCTCATTTTTCTGCCACCTTCCACAACATTTGCAAAGTGCACTCCATGATATTTATATGTTACATTAGACCTACAATAAACCACATGATTTTTCATTTAATTATTAGATGACATGTTGTTCTCAGAATATAGCTGGGTGTTGTATGCCAAGTGCCAACAGCAAATAATACAGGTTCTTCCTGCTCTGGGAGAAACCAAATAGGAGTATCTTCTTATTTGTTAACCTAGACTCCACTAAATAAAATGTATTCAAATAACTATTAGTCGGACAAGTATTCACTCCATAATAATTTCTTACATTTCTGACTTTGGCTCCTTAAAATTCAAGCATCTAAAATCAAGAGTAGCTGAGGACATGAACAGAAAATCTGAATAGTTTAGCAATTTTATACTGCTTATTATTATTAGATTTTGTTTTCTAAATTGGGAAATGGAAGAACTGCTTAGGCAGATACCATTGCTTAACACTTCAGACACAGGAGCCCAGGCTAACACTTCCTTTATGAGGTCTCCTGATATCCATTACAGGGATTTAAGGCTTTAACAGTAAACGTGCATTGTTCTTCTTATAGGCTTCAGTCTTCCAGAGTGCACTTTCCCATTCAAATAGCTTGCTTGCTATGGAAGTTCCTACTTACCTAGTAAGAAGTTTGAACGATACCATGGGCTATATTAAAAAGACGCCTGTTAATTTGCCCCTCCTTTATCAGAGAAACTACACACAGTGCTACCAATACAGGTAACAGAACTGCTACTCTGTTTCTTCTGAGCTACCTTTCCACCTCTAGCTTTTACATTTGGGATACATTTGAATTAACGTTGCTCTTATTTGTTACCTTGGAAAACCCTCACAGTTGACTTGCACCAAGAATAGCAAGAAAGCAATACGGTTGCAATGTATAAACTATTGAAACGTAGCAGATCTCAAAAGGAAGGTTAAAAAAGGAGGTTTTGTCACAAAAACATTTGATCAGTGCGGGTGATTTTATCAAGGATATGCCTAGCCATAAGTGCTGTTGGAAAGTGATGAAATAATGGATCAATAAAAATCTCATGTTTTGAACTAAGTGCTCATTTGTCAATCATGCTTACAAAATTATTCTGAAAAAAAAAGCAACTTTCAAGAATCAAGACAGCAGAAGACAAAGTGGAGGTCTGGACGCATTAGACAAGTTTCTCAGAAAATGATAGGCATGTGTGAAATTATTTAAGGAAAGTTAGAAGAGAAATAAAATACATACTAGGTCATGGTATTGGCTAGTGTCAGAAAGTGGGATAAGGACACTGAGCAGACAAACAGCAGAACACAAGTCATGCAGACATGCAAACAACAAAGGTCAGCATGGCCCAAACTGATGCACAGTTCATGGAAACAAAGTTAGGCTGTACTAGATAGCAACTTCTGGGGAAAGGTACAGCCTACATAAGCTTAAAGAGGGAAGAGGACTTGTAAAGAAAAGCAGACAGTATCATAACAGTCTTGATCTGATATTGAGATTAAAAGTACCAGCAAAACTGTACTACAAAAATTCATAAACCTGAAAAATTGCAGAAATTTTCCTCTTTGCAATGATTTTAAAATAAGAAGTTTATTTTGATACCGAAAGTACCTCTTTTTTAGATTGTCATACTCATCTACTCTCAAAGAATCTAAGATTTTAAAAACCAAGGTACTTGCACAAACATTCATCTTATAAAACATGAATTAATTAATGCTGTGTGACTGCTATATATTTTCCTAAGAATCCGAAACACTTCAAACAATTTACAATTCCTCCCGCCCACACCAAAACCACCAATGTACAGCACAGATTTTAAAGCAGGGAGATTATTGATGTGTCTAAGGTCTCAGAACAAATGGCAGAAAACTAGGTTCAACAGTTGTGATTCTAATGCTCTACAAAAATACTAACAATTTGAGAGTTTGAGACTCCAGCTTTTACAAAAAACCATAAACTTGCTTTAAAATGCCTGATGATACCAAGGGATAGGAAGCAAGAAAGAAGAGTATATGTGGTGATTCAGAATAAAGAACCAGGGATTATCTCTCAAACTGCAGCTTCAGACTTCCTATTCCAGGCAGAAATATTTGAAAGAAATAGGAATACTTGATAAATGGACTGACCTATGTGCACACTCTTGTGCTACAGGGAAAAAAACCCACAACATTTACAGGTATTGAAATGTTTTTAAAAGCCTGTATGAGAACATTTTTCAAGACAAAAAATAGATACACTGATTTCACCTGCATTTTGATCTGCATTTAAGTTTATTCAGAGAAATTGTTTTTGGTGTTAACCATGGCACCAATATAGGCTTTCAATATATGACTGACCAGCTTCCACAGAAAGTAGAGACACTTCATATACATTATTAGACATCTTTCTGAGGGATATGACCACAGGGGAAGATCCAGTGTAAATACAGTTATGCTGGCATAGGTGTTTTTGCTGGTATAGCTCGACATGCCAATCTGTTGTTAACTCTGCTGGAAAAAGCACCTGTGCCAGTAAAACTGGTTTTTGTGGGACAAGGCTAGCTGGTATCTCCTGCTGTACCTGGCGTGGCTTTACCCTTTATAGGGATTATTTTCCTGTACTTACACGGGTGACAACTCATTCCACCCTCCGCCTGACAGGCAATCTTGGCAGCTCCTCTCATGGCACTAACAACAACAACAAAAAAGGACAAGGTGGGGCAAAACCTACATCAAAGTTTCTCTGAAATTTTAAAAATATTTAAAATTTATTTTTTTTTTAAAATATATTTTATTTTTATTCTGTCTTGTCACCACATTTACAAGCCATTCCTTACAGCACACACCCGGGAATCACACTGTACCCCTATACAAAGAGCCCCGGGAGCGCGGATGATCGGAGCCCGCTCGGCAGGAGGAGGTG
>VWYO01010512.1:1056956-1130614 GCA_013400275.1 Rhadina sibilatrix | reverse complement strand
CTCACCGCGCGGCACTCCGCCATCGCCGGGGCCGCCGCCGCCTGCGCGCTGCTCTGCCTGCTCAGCAAGCGGCGGGCGGCCGCGCAGCACGGGTGAGCGCGGGGCCGGGGCGGACCGCGGGGCGGGAGGGGCCGGGCGAGTCGCGGAGCCGGCGCCGGGAGGCCGAAGCAGCGGGAGCTGTGCTCGCCCTCACCGCCCTGGGCCCGGCGGAGGGGCAGCCGCGTCCCTGTGCCGCTGCCACCGCCGCCCTCCGCCCGGGAGGCGGCTCCTGGGCACAGGGGTCAGCCTGCTTCCCCTCACGCCTTCCTCGGGGTGAGGTCGGTGCCCCTCTTTGCGAGCATCCAACCACCGCCGCCTTGTTACCCANAACAACAACAACAAAAAAGGACAAGGTGGGGCAAAACCTACATCAAAGTTTCTCTGAAATTTTAAAAATATTTAAAATTTATTTTTTTTTTAAAATATATTTTATTTTTATTCTGTCTTGTCACCACATTTACAAGCCATTCCTTACAGCACACACCCGGGAATCACACCGTACCCCTATACAAAGAGCCCCGGGAGCGCGGATGATCGGAGCCCGCTCGGCAGGAGGAGGTGCCTGGGAAAATTAACCCACGGGCCCCGGGGGAGGCCCGGCCTNGCCTGCTCAGCAAGCGGCGGGCGGCCGCGCAGCACGGGTGAGCGCGGGGCCGGGGCGGACCGCGGGGCGGGAGGGGCCGGGCGAGTCGCGGAGCCGGCGCCGGGAGGCCGAAGCAGCGGGAGCTGTGCTCGCCCTCACCGCCCTGGGCCCGGCGGAGGGGCAGCCGCGTCCCTGTGCCGCTGCCACCGCCGCCCTCCGCCCGGGAGGCGGCTCCTGGGCACAGGGGTCAGCCTGCTTCCCCTCACGCCTTCCTCGGGGTGAGGTCGGTGCCCCTCTTTGCGAGCATCCAACCACCGCCGCCTTGTTACCCAAATTATGTTTTTTTTTTTTATTTTATTTTCCGGACTAGAAACGAGTATTAACACTTGACTTCTAGGGATGACCGTATCTGCATAGGCAATTAATGGACTCAGCTGTTGTTTGAATGCTGCCGTGTGACAATAAGATACAGGGGCAGCGATTTCAAAGGGGTCAAATCTGGTGGTGTTCCCCGTGAAGTTGCCTTACAGGTATATGGTATAAGGTGTGTGTTCGTTAATGCCTTACAAAGCACTGGTACCACAAAGTGTGGCAGATGAATATATGCAGACTCAGTCCTTTCACGGTTTTACTGTGTTTGTGATTGTAGTTTGTTGACCATATGCTTAAGACCTGGTATGTTGCGATATTACAGTTGGGTATCTTGTAGGCACCTCAAAATTATACTGAAATGGGCTTACTCAACAGACTTAAGTAATAACATACCTGAGATTAAGCAACGATCCAGTTTTATTTTACCTAATTCCATACATACACAATATCTGTAAGAGTTTCATGGAGTTAGGTAACTGTCACACAACATGACAGACATTGATATGCCGCTGACAAGTCAGGCATTTGCCACCTTACATTGTTTTTTGTGTGAGAGTTAAAACAAGATCCTGATCTATGGCTGCGAGTTGCTCTTCTGTCAAACTCATAGGGAGGGGTGATTTTTTTCAAATATCTCTCCCTAAGTTAGTGAAATACCACTTTAAAAAAGCAAAAAAGCTGTATGGAAGGGCAGAAAAATGATGAGCTCAGATTTTCACACCTAGTATAGTGGTATTTGTAAGAAATACTGGGCCATGCAGATGTTCTAGGAGCACTTATGTGTTGTCAGACCAAAAATATTCTTTTAAAGTGAATCTCAGTTGTCCACACTTACCTTGCTCTGCCTTCATTGTGGAATGATCTTTGCGCACATGAACCAGGTTACATTCAGATTGGAGCACATCTTCAAACATAGACGCAGGTCAAGTGTGGTTTTGAAATGCATTTAATATATTCCCATTGTTGGTATCATTCATTTGATAGAAACAGGCTAGAACTTGTCCAGAGTAATCTCCCTGTACCTGAAATAGATACTATGTGGGTCCTAGGTTGTCCCCATTAAGCTATTTTGCTTTCATGTGTTCTGATGTTGATCTGCAGGACTTGACAATGGCAGTGCATCCATTAGCTTGAGGGTCAGTGTATGGAAAGTAAATGTTAGCCTAAATGCTGAAGAGTATTTGGAATGTGTCTTTCCTGTGTGGAGCTTCAGTTTTGCTAGATGTAGTGTTGAAAATCTGAGGTATTCCTATATATTAGGTGGACCAAACATTGTTACAAGATTAGTGGGAATTGGAAAGGGGAGATAACTTAGGAATTACATTCCAGCTAATTCAGCAGATGCATGGGCTTGTGAGACCCTGACCTGATCTGTCCCGTTTCCTCTCTATACTGCAGTCTTTCTGATACCTTGTCCTATACTTTTGTAATCTCTTTAGTCATTTTACGTTCTTGAATTTGTTAGAAATGTTGTTGCTAAAGTAAGTACCATGCTTGCAAACTTGATTTTTCGCTTGTGTGTATGTGTTGCTTTACACTTTTGAGTCCCTCCACAGCTTAGGTCTTATTTACTGCTGGTACTGTATTGTGGCCATGGATTCCAAACTCTAACATCCAACATTCGGTTGTTTCAATAATAGCTATGCTGCTGCTTGAATGCTATTGTGAGGATGGTTTTTGCCCACTGGTCTTCGTTCTTTTCTCCATGTTTCCCTGTGAGGCAAACCTTGCCAGGAGCCTTACAGAATGCTACCTATCAAGACTAGGCAGTAGGTAAGCTACATTGCCTATATCACCAGCCTAGACAAAAGCATCTGGTTATTACCATTGCCTCATCCTCCTTTAGTCTCATTAGTTCATGTATCATTCATTTCTTCGTGCTTTGTTGCTAATGTAAATTAAAGCATACTTTTGAAAAGGATTGTCATTGTGCCAAATCTTTACGTTTTCAGCATTCTTGTGCTTGTGTATGATGCTGACATACAATAACAAGTGCACAACCTTTGAAATCTGCAGGGCCTAGTGTATCCTTTAACATCTGTGTTTTATGTCTCTGACTCTTTGGGAAGAGGAAGAAGTTGGGAGGCATGGCTGTCCTAAATTTTTGTACTTATTCCTAGGGAGAAGAATTTCACTTGGCAGTCTAGATAGTCTGGAGGAGGACTGGTAGCGTATCTGCTGCTTGAGGTTAACTGGCTAAAATACATGAGGTGATTTAGTTTTGTGTGTGTGAATGCCTTTGTTAACCCTGGTGTATAATGCCTGAAAATGTTGTGTCATGTTCGTGTGAGGTGAATTTCAACTTCTTAAATTCTGGAAGGTGAAATTCTAGTTTTGAGCTGTGTAAGGGCAAAGGTAAATATTGCAGTCCTGAATATAGCCAGCAGAATGCTGCGCTTAACGTTCAGGTGAATCATTGAAGTGTTCTAGTGCACCTGTATGCTGTACCTGCAAAATTTCTTCCTCACATAGTTTCAGAATACATATGCACACTTTGTGTTCAAAATAACATTTCATGTCTTCCTATTATTTCGTGTGTTTCTGGAGTAAGTGCCGTTTTTCTGTTGGATTTTGTGTGCTTTTTTAAGTTTTGTTGGAATGTCAGCAATCGGTCTGCTGCTGGTTGAACTTGGAAAATAAAATGACATATGAATTGAGAAAAAGAAAGAAAATCTTTTAGCAAATCAGGTGTGTTTGAATGTGTAACAAGCAAGTTATGTGACAGGATCTTCATGTTGTATGTGTTCATTCTTTATACAGAATAACCAGTTACAGGCATTATAGCAGGAAGGAGAGGTAGCAACTTTTACCTATTTTTCTGCTGTCAAACAGTAGGGGCAAGGTTCAGTACAACTCATATCAAGTAGTAATGTATGAATAATTAAGCTGTATGTGTTATGCCAACCTGCCTTACTAGGTCAAAGATCACTTAATTAGTACTGCCTGGATTAGTCACAGATGTTGTTCTGTGAGAGGTATTACACTGCTCATTGATTTTACAGAAGTGAGAGGTGGTGTCACTTGCAATTTACAATGCATTATTACTGCGCTTTTCTGAAATCTTCCAAAATAGAGTGATGTAGAGCTGTTTGCTTATAGTAACTTGTTAGTTGTCTCTCCCACAGATGAAAATAGAATACACATATTTGGCTCTACAACCCAGGACATTAGTTTTCCGTCTTACTTCATTGGAGTAAAACATGGAGAAAAATACATTGGTTCTTTTTCCAAGTTGCTCTCAAAAAGTCTGTTTCCTTATAAAAGCTTTGTGTTCTCTTAGGAGGGGGGAATTTGTTATATCTAAATGCAATTATGGCTTCAGTTTTAGTATTTGGGATTTTTAGGGTCACGAGAAGTTGTTTGAGAAATTGCCTGGGTTTATAATGTAGAAAAAAAGTCTGTTTATTCTCTTTCCCTAACCCTGCCTTAAACAAGAAGCAACACAATACTTGCTTAAGATTTGATTGCTTCAGAATTAAAACCTTAAGGGATGTTACGTAAAGGAGCTGGATATTTTTCGTTATCCCTCCAATAAGATTTTTTCCTGAGTATCCATGTAATTTAAAAGAAAGTACTTACACAAGTGGAGAATGAGCTTGGCTTACTTTCAAAAATAAGGTATTTCACTCATACAACTTTCTGCAGGAAGGATGGACTGAAAGAAGTAGTAGAAGGTAGTTAAAGAGTTTGAAACTGCAAGATTAGGGAAAGGGAATAAACAGTTTAGAGCAATAGGAAGGCATTTGTAGTGTATGGGGAGGTGACAGACTATTTTAGAATCTGCTCATAGACACACTGGCTTTTCCTATCACCTATCTGCATTCAGTAGACTCCAAGAAGGTGCTAGGACATGGACACAATTTAATATAAACTGAATTTCTGAAACCCTGGTGATGGCATCCCACCTGTGAGGAAAACAAAGAATAAAGCAGAAATAGTGCATGCTTGGGGCCCTAGAGGTTAGACAAGCCTAAAGTGAGGGGGAAGGCTCATTGAGTGGAGAGGTCGAGTTGCAGACAGTGTATATCAAATAAGGTTTTGCACAGTTTGTCTTGGATGACACACAACCTATGCTCCTGCCTGTCACTGTGCTCCTCAGCCATTGTCTGCTGACAGAGTGGCACACATGTCACTCACTCAGTAGATGTCACTGCTTGTGTCCTCGGCTGCACAGCCTGTGAACGTGCAGTTTGACAGTGATAGAAGTGCAATCAGACAGTGACTGACAGAAGTGAAATCAGAGGTGACGGACACATATCCAAATGTTTGGAGGTGCTTTGAAACATGAAATAGGAGTTTAAATATAGCCAGTGGCTATAGTTGTATAGTTGTAGCTTGAAACAGATGGTGCATTTTTATTCCATTTGTGTATATTTAGAATGTTCTTCTCTCTTGTTAGTTTGCGTAATTTATCTAGACTATCTAGATGTGTTTGGGTGGGCTTTGCCAGTGTACTTCAAATGGAGGGACCTGTTCTAGTTGAGTCATGGCTGTTTGACAGGAAGGGTGAAATTATATTGCTGCAGATTAATAGACTGCTTTTGTATATGTAAAAGCCTTAAAGGGAACCTGTGTTACTTGGAGGAAAGGTGGCAAGTAACAAAAACGACTTTATGCTAACTACATTAAAGCAAATTTATCCAGAATGTGAATGTGACTGTCCAGTCTACTGCTTGCAGTAAGTGCACTAGCATTGAGGGGGGGAAAAAAAAAAGAAAAAGACTAAACATATAGGTACGGTTACTAGAAAATACATCGAAAATGCAGTCCTGTAGAAAAACTTGCCTGGGGCTCAGGAAACTTGTCTTCAGCTGGAGGGTATGGAGACAGGAGAAACCAGATGACTCAGCCCTAATCCTAGCATTTAGGCTGCCTTTGTTTGGGGCCTGGCTAGCTAATTAGTGGTTACTCTCTTAATTAAGTTGCATAAAATCCTTGCTGTCTATGGCAAGATTTAGTGTGTGTGTAAAAGTGCAAAACTTTTAAATTTTTTAGGAAACTAGCTAGAAACCTTTCTCCACTGTTGTCCGTGAGGGAGATCTGCAGCCACAACACAGGCCCAAGCACAGCTTAAGACAAAATTAATCGTGCTGAGATTTTTCTTGTATGTAAGGTATATTATTGAGATGCATTCTTCTACTGAAGCTTAGAATTTCCTCTCCAACAGTTCTGCTTTGTTATCTTCTTCTCAAAGGTTTGTAGAAGCTTTTTGAGCCTTAGCAATGCAGAGCTCCTGTTTGCAGTAACATAGCTCTCTGTGACCTTCTCAGACTCCCCTTCTTGCTTGCCTGAATACATTCTCCTCACATTATTTTTGGTTATGCTGCAACTAGCCACCAATCTAGAGCCAAGAAAGTTGTGTGCTTGGTTTCTGTATGTGCTCAGAGTGTACTGTGTAAATGGGCATGCTTTTGGACTGTGCCCAGGCTTCTGAGTAAGGTTGCTGCCCTTGACCTGAAATAACTGTACTGTTGCTCTCCAGCCCTCTGTGTGAGATATGCACTTTGAAACTCTGCCTGCCAGTGAGCTACATCAGACTTTTCTCACTATAGCTGTAATTTCTTCACACTGTTGCATTGCATCTTTAGTAATTTGAATTTTATTCTGTCTCAGTAGTACCTTGACTCCAAAACTAACCTGAAAACTGCACAAATAAGCATAAACTATTGCAAAATTGTTTATTCTGTGTGAAAGCTGCACAGTGCCATTCCAACCTGTAAGGTCTGCAGGATACAAAGATTGCTTAGAGTTTAACAACTCTTTGAAATGCTACACTTAGTTGTAAACCAGATACTCTTTACACTGTGTTGAGCAGAAGCAAGTCATCCTAGCTCTAAGAAGGAAGGTAGCATGACCTGAAATTTGTAGGATTTTTTTTCAGTTAAGAACAGTGTAACATTTTAAAGCCCTTACTTCCTCATCATGTGTCATTAAACAGTAAGTCTTGCTTATCACTCTCTTCAACTGCAATTCTCTGTTATGCTTAGCTCAGTGTAGATTGCTTCCTCTGAACTTTGTTCTGGATGGAGACAGGTATTTCTAAAGACAGTAATCCTTTAACTTTTTCCTGTTTGCTATTAAATACCACAGAACAAGTATATCTGAGACCTTTCAGTAAGAAAACTCAGGCCTCTTGAAAGCTTTTCACAGTTTCTCAAATCACTTTCTTCTTCAGTAGTGTTGACAATGATTCTGTTTGAGTAACCTGATTGTTGCATGTTTCTTTAGAGAGAATAGTCTCACTGGTATGTAAATAGTCAAAAGAGCGAGTGCTCTGACCAATACTTATTTGGAGACTGGAATTGTATGATTTCTCCCTCCCCACTGTGCTACGATTACTGCCCTTTATGTTGGATCAGCTGTCAAATGCCTGTACAGAGTCCTGAAACTCTATTAGTTTCTTTAAAACGTCTTGCTGGTTTGGGCTGCTCATGTTTCTCAGTGTAGGAGAAAGGGTTTTTGTTGTATTGCCTCCTGTCTACTGGGTAATTACTTGCCTATTTAATTCTCTTTAGAGAGTTGCTATTCTGTTACCATGCATGTATGAATGACAAGTTTAGTGTAGTTGCATCATCCCAGGTACTGCTGACACCTTTCTCTGCTTTTTATATCTATGTTTGCTGTAAAAGCCCTGTGCAGTTAAATAATGGGTAGCAGGCTACATCTAAAGTGCTGCTTTTCCTGAAAATTCCTCAGGTGATGTGTGTTCCATTATGTCTCTAGATTCTTTGTGTTCTTAAAAAAATTTACATGTTGAATTCAGACTGCTTTGTTGAGGGCTTTGCGCAGTTAGATCTTGAAAATATATGGTGACAAGTTCCACTCTTTTTGATTCACTATTAGGAATGTTTTACTAGTGTATTTTTTCTTATTTTTTTTCTATATGTTGCCTGGATAATGCTTTTCAAAACCTTTTCATTGCCATCCCCCCTTGTCTGTGAGGGCAAAAAGGAACAATGGCTCTGTACCAGCGGGGTTACTTGCAGTGGAGAACTTGGCCAGCATGTAGCACTTACCTGCCTCCACCACTGAGGCTTGTGATGCTCCAGCATTAAGTAAATGAGAGGTCTGGAATAATGGAGAGCTTGAATCTATTCCAAGTGTTAGAGCTCTCTGCTGTAACCAGATAGTCTTGCTGTAATCTTGCTGACTAATTGAGGATGTTATTTAGTCTTTAAATTCATTGAGAATGCAACCACCATTCTCACAAAAAACTTCTAGAGTAGTACAGTGGAGTTTGGAGTAGTACCAATAGATATTGGACTGGAAAGATTTTATTCCAGGCAGAACTATGGCACAGTTTTTATTCACAAATAAAGTGAGAGCTATGTAGGCACATTTCTTTCTCTTCTAGACTTTAGGAGGTTTTTTTCTTCTAGACTTAATTTTAATATTTTAAGATTGGTTCCATTCTTTTTGAAGTATTAGTCTTATTTTAAGCTTGCACAGATTTTTTTAGAAAAAAGAGAAAAAACTCTTTTTTCATTAGAATTTAAATTTACAAATGCTGAATTTTTATCTTAAAGTTTATAAATATAAATGCTAATTAAGTGCGACTTCACAATTAAATTTAATATCTTGATTTCCGAACAATCCTTCTTTCTCTTTAATGGATAATCAGTTTCAGCTCAGTCAGTTTTTTCAGCTGCTCAAATTCTCTCAGCAGCTACTGTAGGAAAAATATATCAATAAGTACATCAAAGATATTCAACTAACTGCCAGAATAATTCTAGACCATATCTTCCTAATAGATTATTAATATATTCACTTCTGATCCTTTTAGAGCTGAAATATTTGTGTATTATGAGTGTTGTGACTTCAAACATTGGCAGAACTTGAAGCAGTAAAGCTTATAGGAATTATTACAGCATGTCTGGAAGAGCAGCATGCTTTCATCTTACATTTTGACAAGTCATGAATCATCTAGAGAAATAACACATAGTTTGGTAACTACTTATTCATGCATAAGAATACAACTTTCCTCCTACTGCCGAACCAAATGTGATTGGACTCATCCATATTCAGATTTTAAAAATATAGGTCAACCTTTTCTACTTCAAAAAATTACAAGATGTATTGAGAAGTTTCTTGTACCACAAATACATTGCTCTTGCAATACCAGGATGTAGTCTCCAACTAGATTTTCTTAGACTTTACACCCTGTTACCATTTCCACAGGTGTACTTCCATCACAACCTGATTGAATGTTATATCTCTGCTGGTCTTTTATTATTTCTCCCCCAATCTGGCCCATGCTGCCCTTCATATTCTTTGTTTTGTTTTTTGCACAAGTAGTCTTACAAGATTTTTATCTTCTCTCAGACTTCCATCTCTGTTGCCTTTAATTAAGTTCTTGCTAAACTGGCAGATCTCCCTTCTTGCTTTCATGGTGTCCTCCTTCTCTTCTTTTCTCATATTCCTCTACTACCTTGCCTCTTTCTTTCGTAAGTTATGAATTTATTTCTTTTCATTGTTCAGTGACATTCATAGATCTTTCTAATCATCATCAATTAAAACAGGCACAGTTTCATTCTAGATATTTTCTTGGAAGAGCTTTAAAACACAAGTGTGAAATGGTGCTGTTGATGAAGTGGGATAGCTGGTTGTGTGGCAGTATGCGCCTGTTGTGGTATTGCAGACCAAAGGAACAGTGTCCTTCATAGTTTCTGCTTTCTTGTAGTGTCCTAGGTTCTGCCTTGAAAATGTATGAGTGTTGTAGTTTCAAGGCAGCCTGCTCCCAGTGTTTTAATATCATGGTTAAGAAAGCTCCAATTTAATATGGTTGGTGGCTACTTTTGAACTGTGTAAATTCTCCAAACAGCTTCGTGTGCTTGTCTGATGCTTGAGTGTTCTAAAAGGGAGAAAGACAAACTGTAACTGTCTTACTTGACAGCTTTTCTTTCTTAAAAGTCGAGGCAGAAGAATAGCATTGTTCTTTTGAATGTTTGTTTAGCACCAGTTGATAAATATTTTTCTACTAACTGTCCTATTAAATGTAGGGGAAGGAAAATAGACTAAAAACTAACTCCCCTTTTAATGGATATCTTTGCAGGAACTTAATTTCCCAGGAGCTGGCCTTTTTTCCCCTGCAGCACATGTTTATGAACAAATAATCTCTCTGTGTAGTAAATATATTATTTTGAAGTCAAATACAATGCAAAACAAATCTGGTTGGCTTATGGAGATAGTATGAAACATCAAAGTTGGGTTGCTTTCATTGCTGAATCTGCATTCTTGTAGTTCTCATTTGTGGTCAGTGGAACCATGTAGCCATGCTTGTAAAATATGTGTGAGAAACAAAAAAACCCTGGAGTTCATGATACAGAGTCAAGGTAAAGCAGAACTTGGAGATGGAAGGGTGAGACTTGGTTTTCCTATGTGAAAGTGGTTGCTGGAACAAGCAGGCTTTTGCTGGAATTACATATGCTGTATAAAAGCAGCACCAAGGTTTGACATAGAAGGTAGCCCTGCTGAAGACACTGTATTGCTTTGAAAGAAATAGGTAGGAATATAATCCCAATATTTCCTCACTGTCTTTTGTGTGTAGAGATCAAAACAAAGAAAAGTATGTTAATAACAAATAAATACTTTTTTCTTTTCTCTGCAGTAAAAGAAGTGGAAAACAAGCATTGCAGAATAATGAGGTAATTCTTTCCTCACGCTGAATATTCTTTAATAATTTTAAATAAATCTGATTTTTTAAAGCTTTGAAGTCCTATCACTATAGTTTAATCTTGGCTATGGTGTAAATAAGGTTTGAATGATACTTTCAGACTTGCATTGGTGAAACAAATGGAAGAATCAGGTTAATCACAAGAGGCTGAAGTTTGACTCCATAATGATGGGTGCTTGATGTGCACAATGTCTTTTTTTATCTGTTATTGCCCTATGAATTTGTAAGGACTAGTGTTGTAAGTTTTTCTGTACAGATAGAAACAAACAGCTATGTAGATTTGGTGTAACTTGTATTTTTTCATGTAAAAGAAAAATATATGGAACAAGGTGTTGAGTCTGACAGTTTCTAAATTAGAAACTACTTCAAACCTCTAGTAGGAGGTTTGGCATTTCCCTTATCTTTTGTGTGTCTGTTAATTCATTTATTTGAAAGGAATATACTAAATCCCTTTAAGCTAAGATTTTTGTTTTGTATTCAAACAAAATATGACAGACCAAAAGGCAGAGTCTGATTGTGGTGTTACAATGGTATAAATAGATTCCATATTTTTTCATCTTCGCTGAAAACTTAAAAAAAAAAAAAAAAAAGGCTTGCACTGGATCTATGGAAAAGTGTATGCAAACATCATGTTAACTTTTAACACACCTTGACTATATTATCTACCATAAACACTTACCTTTTGGATAGCTATACCTATTTTTAAAAACCTTAACTATCTTTCTCTTATTCCTACCCATCCTGACTACTGTTATGCTGAATGGGATTAACAGTCTAAGGGGAAAAAAAAACAACTTCTGGGCAAGAAGATACTGGGATGAGTATAAGTGCAACACAGAAATATAGAAATGGAGAAGAACAAGTTCAACTCTCATATGTTTAGTCATTTGGAAATGTAGCCATCAGACATTGTGTTAGTAATTTCTATTACAGGAAAGCAATAATGTGTGCAGGCTCATGCTTCATTAGGACTGGACAGAGGTCTTAGTTGTTTGGATCGCTTGGATTTTTGTGGAAATTAATTTTAATTAAAGTGTTGTAATCATCAACTGCATAGCATCCTGTTTGGCTAGAATTTTTATTTGTAGCTTGTGTTCACGTAGGTTTTTGAAAAGGATGAGACTATTGTTGACTTCATCCTATGAAAAACAGGTGTAGGTTTCTTCACAGAGCAGAGTGGATCTCTTTCAGGTTTCCTGTCTACCTTGTAATATTGATATAGGCATTGATATCATGGTTCACATGAGCCTTGGGTACCAAAGATAACAGGATTATGTTGATTAGACAGGACTTGTTCAAAGTCCTTTTGGTTCATGCCAAAGTTCATGCCCTTTTGGTCTGTTTTCAGGACTGAATTCTTCTGTCATTTCCTTACATGAAAGAAAAGAAAAGAAACTTGGACCATTAGCTTTTTAAAAGTATTCAGGTTAGTCAGAATAGAAGATAGGGTTACATGGAGAGAACAAATGAAACTGACTCAAGTAAAAGGTGTGCGGATTCGGGAGGGTTTTTAAGTCTGGTAGATATACCTAGGAAGGAGTGTGTTGCACCATTTTGTTGAAGTAAAGCAATAAAAAATTCTGGTTTCACTTGAAGCAAGTTTGGGCTGTACAGTCAGAGTTTAAAACATTGATTGTCTAGACAAATAATGGAAGGCATCTTTAAAAATATTGGCTGATGGTATCTTTTAGAGACAAGCAATGTTAAGAGATGATTGCATTACAACATGCACTTGGATGTACTTTAGTGCTGTGGTTTGCATTGTTTATATATCATCTTTAACACAGAATTGAAATAAAAATTATTTTATATCATAGCAGCTACTTCTTATTACAGCTTGTTTTGATAGCTCCCAATTCTTTATTTACTTTGTCTGAACAAGGTCCTATATTGGCAGGAAATATTGCAAATTTTGCAGGAGGAAGGTTGCTGTAAATGACTTGGGTAAGGAAAATATCACATCAACAGTTCAATAATAAAAAAATTCTCACTTTTCTTGTTTTGTTCTGTGTGCAGCAGAAAGAGGGAAAGAAGGAGCGAGCAATGGTGGACAGAGTGTTTATTGCACGAATATGTCGAATCCTGAAAATAATGGTCCCTAGAACACTTTGCAAAGAGGTAAGCATTGCCTGCAGAATTAAATGAAGAAATAAAGCTGGAGTCAAGTCTCTTTCTAAGTTACATCAGAATTTAAACAACTGCATATACATTACTTAAATAGGACCAAATTGTGCTATGTATTTTAAAATAGCAACATAGTAATATAAAAGTCTATGTTATGCTCAGTTGTTATAACACTAAAGGTTCTGCTTTCTTTATTTACAAGATAAGCCATTTACTGTCAGCTGATAACTACTGTTGTAGCATAACTTTAAAAAGGGCATCTGGGTTTGTCTTGTACAAGGCAGTACACTTCTGTGTGCAAATGCCTCCTATCTTTAAATAGGATAGGAGTTCATTCATTATTTTGATATAGTAACATATCTAGACCAACCTGTTTTGGAAAATGAATTTGTCAAAAAGTCTCTCAGCATCATTTCAGGAAAGCTATGCAGTTTAGAAATCACTGCCTCCATCTTTCTCATGCTTTCCAGGACACTTTAAAAAAAATCCAAAGCATTAGTTGAGCTCAGAAGTTAAGAAATGAGCTGTAAGAACTGAAACATACATCAGGCATAAGGGCAGTGAATTGCAATGTACAGTGCAGAGCAAGCATGACAGCCAGCTTAGCCTGCATGAATAGGGAGTTTCAGCAGCCCAGCTACAAAAAGGAGGTGCATAGAAGGTAGGAGCATGGATGGAAATGCCTGTTGGAAGTGCTCACAGAGCTGGCCTTCATCAGGTTAAAAAGGTCATGGCCATTAGAAGAGATTATGGATAATCCCAAAAAAACCCAAACCTTGCACCCATATTTGAAAACAAATTTGCTGGAAGCTACAGGCTGGTAAGCCTCACCATATTCCTGGCAAGACTGAGCAAAACTTGCTGTAAGCTAACTCTGGCCACACAGGGGTCAAAAAAGTCATTGCAAGCAGTCTGGATTTACCAATGACAAATCATGCCTTACTAAACCTGATTGCTTTGAGTGATGAGAGAACTGGCTGTGTGGATGAGGGAAGAACAGAGGATGTAGAATATTTTGATATCAGGTCTCCCGTAATACCCTGATGGCCAAACTGAATTGGCTGGATGAGTGGTCAGTGAAGTGGATGGGAAGTTGTTGGTCTGACTGGTGACTGGTTGGTTACTAGTGGCCCTGTTTTGAGGAGGGAGTTGAAGTGGATGATATTCAGTGGTCTCTTGCAACCTTAAGGCAGAAAGGTATCTCAGAATAGCAGTAACTTCTTTATTGTTGCAATTCTCCATCTTACAGTGTTTGTCCAGTGCATGTATCAACCAAATACAGCTTCTTAAAAGGCAAACTTTCACCATAAAAATATAGTCAGTACTTTATTAAAAGTACTGTATGCTAATGTCTTTCCAGCAAAGTAAGCAAATACTTTATTAGCTAGGGCAGCGGGGTAATACTTTTCTGTTAGATACAGTTGGATGACTTACTGGGAAAAAATGGTGAATTTTAGCCATTGTTTAACTGTTGCACTTCTGTGGTTGTACTAGACAGGTTATTTGCTGCTTATTGCTGTGATGCTGGTAGTCCGCACTTACTGTGATATATGGATGATTCAAAATGGAACAGTCATTGAAAGGTACCTAACATTTATTATTTTTAAACATTCTCTCATGTGTTTAACAGGGAAAGTCATCAGAACACATATTCAGACATTTTATAGCTTGCTTGTTTAAAACTGTTGGAAAACTGATGTAGTTGCAATTTGAGGAGGGACCACTATATTTTAGTAAATAAAAATAAAATTTCATTTATCAAATTATTTTTGTTCATCAATAGAATGATTTTATTAAATTACTATTTTAAAACTATTCATTAAATATTCATTTGATAACATTTTGTGCACTGAAGAGTCTAAATCGTGTTCTAAATGTCCACAATAGTACTTCAGGATAGTAATTTTTTGTCTGAGACTTAGACATTTTGTGTGGATTTTAGGACTTTATTTCTTCCCACTGAGCTGTTTGCTCTTTAGATTATAAAAACAATGCTTTCAGTATTAATGTTAGAAAGTGGTTTTTAGACCTCTGATTATTCTTGCTGGTCTTGTTGCTGATTGAAGCAAGTCAGAATGTGTCTCAGACTGTGAATTCAAAATGATACTGTGTTTGAGGAGAGACATTTGGTGCTTTGTAGAATGGAAGGACTGCTTTGTTTCTGTTGTGAGAATCTGTGAAAGCAGAGGAGGGAAAGAACTGGTATTCTGTGACCATGAATTTCTGGGCCCTTAATGTGGGCAGTTACAGAGGAGCAGACAGGAGGTAACTTCTCAGTCTGCCACTTGCCACTTAGCTTACTCGAGGGTGTCAGACTGGATCCTACAGCTGATGTTACAGGTTTCCATGATGGTTTTTTTTTTCTCTGTGAGTTTATCTACTTAAGACATGCAAGTTTATACTTTATTGTTTCTCTTGTAACTGACTCTTAGCTGGTGGTCATTTACAGTGCTATCATTGGCCGCAGCAGAAAAGATTTCAAGAAATACTTGTTCAACTTCATTGCTGCAATGCCTGCTGTAAGTGCTCTTCTTGTGCTGTCCTATTAGTAGAACATATTTGAAATGTAAATTAAGATTTTGAGGAAAAGATCTCAAAGGAGTGTTGTAAAACCTATGGAAATTAGTTGTTTTACATACAAGTCTGTATGAAAACACATTTGATTTTCTGGCTGCCATGTGTGGGATACTTTATCAGCATATTTCCTTATTGGTAGCAACTATTTTTTTAACAGATATGTTCAGATTTTCAGATTAGTTTTCTTGATGTCAACTTTGACTATAGGTTTGGGATTCCTTGGCCCTATTGAAGATGAAGATTTTTTATTAGACTTTAATTTTTTTATTTCTTACATTTTTCACAGATTTGTTAGGCTTTCTTCCACACATTAACTTCCCTTCATTTTGTTGACATCTCTAATCTGCACCAGGTAGAAATAATTGTTGCTACCTGGTTTGCAATAAATTTTAAAACTAGTTGACAGATTTAAAGCAGTGGTTGTCAAATGGCTCTTTTCTAGAGTTTATCAGAAGAGCTGAAAGTATGTAATATGAATGTATTTTAAGTGGTGAGATCCACCGGGACCTGGAGACAGAAACCTCAGCAGTGGTCCTGTAGACACTCCCTGATTGGTCTTAGGTGTATTTATGGCCTTATTGACTTTAAGGAGAGAACTGATCAATTTTAAAGTGTTTACGCAATTTATTCTGCAAATTGATCTAAGTATATTTGATCTTGTGAGTTAAATATTATTGTCTCCTATTTTAGATCTCTTTAGTGAATAACTTCCTGAAGTATGGTCTAAATGAACTGAAACTCTGCTTCCGAGTAAGACTTACCAGATACCTCTATGAAGAATATCTTAAGTAAGTGACACCTTTTAAAAGTTGATTCAAATAATTTTAAATACATAGTAAGAAGGTTGCAGGGTTGCAATTAACTTGCAGTTGAGGGTGAGTGGCTTATCCAGGTTGTATATGCCATAGATACAAAGACATTGAAGTTGGCTCAGTTGGGGGAAAAAATGCACTTGTACTGCTTCCATGATGGGGTCAGATTACAAAGTACTTCAGGCTGAATTGGATGCATGAGCTTGAGTAGCTCCTTCTGTCCTTCTGCACTGAATTTTGGTTGTCAGAAGTGCTGTAGCAGACAGTGTGAGAGGGTTTTCTAAGTTCAGTAGCAGCACAAACCTGAGCTTCAGCTTAGACATCCCGGAGCCTAAATGCCTAAACAGTCCTGCAGCATTTAATGTGGATTTAGAGTCAGACAGAAGCACAAGCTATGTTGATTCCATACAGTAATTTAATGTTTGCACTACTTAGCATCTCAGTTGTATGAAGTAAGGGCGTTCCAGTTATTTCAGATCCCAGGTAATGATTTTTTTTTTCTACCACTTAGCAATTGTTTTGTTTCAGAACTTATACATACTACAAAATGGGAAACCTGGACAACAGAATAGCTAATCCAGATCAACTCCTTACACAGGATGTGGAAAAATTTTGTAATAGTGTAGTGGACCTGTACTCAAACCTTAGCAAGGTAAGTCTTTTAAGAGACTCTTTGTGGCTTTTATGACCAAAGCACTGTTGTGAATTGTTATAACTTGTATTAAATTTTCTTTCAAAGAACATAGGACATTCTTTTGCACGTGAACAGTGATGACTTTGCTCTCAGGTAGATGGTTTTCAGAAGAAAAGCAATGGCTAGCTCTCAGTTACTCACAGATATTATTTTGTGTAGGGAGGTGTGGTTGAATAAGTTTTCCCCCATTTCTGGTGTGAATATTAAGGTGATTGGGTAGTGAATGAGAGCACCATTGAGAGTTTTAGACTAAGTTTTTTTGATGCTTTATGTTTCATACAAGCTGAGTATGAATAAACTACAAGTTACTTTGTTCAAAAACTTCTGACTACAAGACTTGTAGTTCAGCTGTTTTAGCTTAGCGTGGCGATTACAGAACTTTGGAAAGTTGCTCCTATCAGGTACATAGCCAAATATGTGGCATTGTCTTTTCATTGGATATTTCTCATAATTACTTCAGTTAAATTATTGTGGGTTCTAGTCCACCTTTGATAATTGAGCAGAGTGACATTACAGACCTAAAATAGCAAAGTACTTTTTCTACATAGTATGTATTCATCTGAAGATCATGATGTTTTTGTGTTCAATTCTTGAGCCAGTGATTTCAGGAAAAAGTCATGTGGCTGAGATTCCTTTTGTTTTAGTTTTTTAGTTGGTATAATAGGCTAGCCAGTATTTTAGTACAGAGCTGTAATCTTCTTGGGGTGGTACATAGCTTCTGGACCGTTTTATATTAGTTTTGTGTTTGTGTTCTAAGGCTTTTTTTCCCATGCTTCTCTTACAGCCCTTCTTGGATATAGTTTTGTACATCTTCAAGCTAACAAGTGCAATAGGAGCACAGGTAAATTGAGTGGGTTTTCTAGAACTGTAAGCACATTTTCCCTTCTTTGGTTATAGCTTTGTACCTGTTTGGAATCTGAGGAAAACTCTAGGTGGTAATTGTGGATTCCTACCTTATTTGAAGGACTGTACTGAAAGGTTGCATTTACACTTAATGTTTTGTGTGCTTTAGCGCCCTCTATTTTGAAGCATGCAAAATAAAACCCAGTATTTTCAGGCACTTGACCAACAATTTGAAGAACCATGAAAGTTCTTTATTTTCTTCTAGTACTTATTTGGAAATCCTATTTAAATCCATTTAAGGGTGAAAATAAGTTTGTTATTTCTGTGCAGCCTCTATGAAGAGGAACCATTTCTTGCATTGAGCTGTAAGACTTGATAAGCTGAATAATTGCAGAATTAATTCTTCAAATTAGTGAAATGGTGCATTATCAGAAATGTTTAGGAGTTGATAAGGAGTAGCTGTGGGTCACATGCTACAGATTTTGTTGAGACAGACTTACGGTAAGGCTTAACTAAACCTTGGTAACTTTATCAGTCTTGGATGTCTTTGTTCTGCTTTTTGTAGTATTTATTATGTGCAGTTTATGCCAAATTCAGTTTATGCCATTCCACACTTCAGTGGTATTTAATCATCTGTCCTTTGTCTATGGAAACTTAGGATCCAGGACTGCTTGAGAGACCCAGGAAATATGTATAGATAAAAGCAGACAATGGGATTGAAATACTGAGTGCTGTGTGACAGTTCAGCAAATGTAAAGAAAAGGAAGTAGGCAGAAAGGAGGGATAAGAAATGAGAGGGTACCAGTAAATCATTAATGAAATAAGCTGGGACAGTAGGGGACAGGTCACACATGGTGGTGATAACCTGAATAGAAGATGGGGGTGGAAAGGACATCTGGGAACTGAAAATTAATAAAGTAGTATCTACAACACCAAAGAAGGTGACATGATGGGAATTGCAAATGTAATTGAATTGGCAACATAGGCACATAGGAGATGAGAGCTAAGGGATTCATGCTTTCTGGGCATTTTGGCTACAGATACTGTCATTTGAGATCACCTAAGCTTTTATGTTATTTTGATATTCACAGGGTCCAGCTAGCATGATGGCGTACTTGATTATTTCAGGGTTTTTCCTTACACGTTTAAGGAGACCAATTGGCAAGATGACTATTATAGAACAAAAGTATGAAGGGGAGTACAGATATGTCAACTCACGGCTCATTACAAACAGGTATACACACTTGCTTGGTGCTAAGATGTAAGTGACAATACTGAGGGGTAAATGGAAGTTGTGTGTTAAAATACACTTGGGAAGTGTGATGCTATAAAGTCTGAGCCAAGTGTTTGCATCTTTATGTACTGTAAAATAATTGTATGTGCATTATATTCCATAGTCAAGACTAAGTTGGGTATAATAATTCTAATTTCTACTGTTGCGAAAAATTGCAAACCCTTATTTCATAAAGTAACTGAAACCATATTTTATGACTGACTTTTTTCAAAGACTGTCTTTAACAAAATGAAGTTGCATTATTTTTGTTTGTTGCTTTTAGTGAGGAAATTGCTTTTTATAATGGAAACTTGAGAGAAAAACAGACCATTCACAAGACTTTCCGTAAGCTGGTAAGCCTCTTCTATCCCTTAAAACATTTTAAGTGAAACTTAATTAATTCTATTGTGATGATTCTTGACTTGTGTTCATATAAGTTGACTTACAGTAGCTTGGTGTTTTTGCTGCTACATTCATTAGAGTAAAAAATTAGCTGATAGGCTATAAGCAGAACAGAAGTTTCTGTTAGAATGTCCCTTCTCTTGTCACTTGCCTCCTTGTCACCCACCACAATTATTGTTCTCATTATTTAATTTCATGTGTAAGTTGTTTTGATCGCGAATGCAAATCTTTGCCAGGGACTCTGGTGCAGTGCTTACCACACTTAGAGGCATGTTAATGTATCTGAGGTACTGAAAAATAACTGTTTGGAACCAAATGTCTAATAAAAGATAGTAAAACAGGTACTGGTAAAGTTTGAACTTCTTTCTTTTGTAATTTACCAGGTGGAACACTTGCATAATTTCATCCTGTTCCGATTCTCTATGGGTTTCATTGATACTATCATTGCCAAATGTAAGTGTGTCAAGTGCTAATGGATTTCTTTAAATAACAAAACAAACTTTTTACATAAGAAATGCCATCTCTCTTACTGCTTCAATTAATGTGTAGCTTAATATTTATTCTTTAACTGCAGACCTTGCCACTGTGGTTGGCTACCTGGTTGTTAGTCGTCCATTTTTGAACCTGTCTGATCCTCGTCATCAGAATAGCACTCATGCAGAACTTTTGGAGGTAAATAGACCAAAATTAAAACAACCTCTAGATTTTAAATTTTGTTAGTCCATGTAAAGAAGCTTTCTTCTACTCTAGGATTACTACCAAAGTGGAAGAATGCTACTGAGAATGTCTCAAGCTTTGGGCAGAATAGTCCTAGCAGGCCGTGAAATGACAAGATTGGCTGGGTAAGCTTAATAGCAAGATTCTTTCTCATCTCAATTTCACAAACTGATTGTAGAATTAAAATAAGCTTATGTGCTTTGTTCCTTGCAGTATGCTGAAAATTCAGCAATTAAAAACATTTTGTGCTGAAAACACATCTGAAGATGTGCTGATTATGTCCACTAGAAATTTCACATCTAGGTACTACCAGAATGTAGCTTGAATGTTTAGTTGAAGCCTGTCAAATGCTCTTAAGTCAACTATGAATTGATTATTTAGCAAACTTTTTTTTTACATCATAAGAAGTAAAATTTGGCTCTTACAGAAAAAGGAAAAGGAGCTTGTAAATACGGTGCATATTAGACAACCTGGTGCAACTCTAAAATGTAAACATTCTGCTTCTGTGCTGCGTTGAATAACTTTGTCATTTTAGCAGTTTGACAGAGTGCTCATCATAGTTTCTATGGATTTTTCTTTTTCTTAAGTTTCACAGCTCGAATCACGGAATTAATGCAGGTTCTGAAGGACTTGAACAGTGGCAAATATCAGCGCACTATGATAACACAAGAAAAAGGTAGATGTGATATAATATGCAATATGTGCTTCTTTGTGTAGCATTCCAGTATTAATACTTTTTTGTCTTTATTTAAGATGGAGATAAAAAGCAACCTCTCTCCTTGGTACCTGGATCTGGAGAAATTATCAACAGTGATAACCTTATCAAGTATGTTTCCAAAGTTTCCACAGGTTCAGTAGTTCTATTCTTTTAATGTAAACTTTTTTTTTTTAATTCTTTCTCTCTACAACCATTAATAGAGGTCTGAATACCCATTATTACAATTTGCAGTTCCTGTTGTACTTTATTTACTGGTAACTTCACCTCACACCCACTCAGCATTTCTGTTCTGTTAGCCAATCCTTATCTTCTCATGTTAGTAGAAGACATATTCTGCTCTCTGGACTCAGGCTTTTTGGTAACATTTCTATTGTCCTTTAGAATACAACTTCTCAGACCATCTTGTTTCCTCTTGGAAATATGCTAGTTATAGATTTTATTCCATTATATAATTCAGGTGTAAAAATCTGGGGCAAGTCCGTATTCATTTTCAAAGTACTTGCTTGTATTTCTGCATGCTGAGATATTTCATTGATGTACTTGTGATCAATTCCTTCATTCTTTGCAATCTGAGGAATTTAGCCTTGACACATGGTATTACTACTTAAAGATATAAAATACAGCCAGTTAAGAGATCAAATAATCTCAGTCCGGACAGTGTGGAAAGCAGATAGGGAAGTAGAGGGGAAAGAGAGGAAGGAAGGGGGAAAAAAGATGATACAGCTATTTTTATTCATTTAAAAAAAAAGGGAGGGGGGAGGTGAGCAGAGATGTCATTCATTGCGTGTTGTAGAACTAATGAGATACACTTCACTACTAGGTTTAGATGCCATGCATCCTTAAATGTAGGTTTATATCCACAAGACGTTTTGGAGACCAAAGGCTTGAAGGATTAAAAAAACAAAGGGGATAAAACCAAACCAGTAGATGTTTAAAAGCTAGGGTACCTTTTTGGGTCAAGAACTTCTTTAGCTGTTAATAGTTGGAAACTGGGAGAATGAATGAAGTACTGCTGAAGTGTTTCTCAGTGCCTTAAATCTCTCAAGTAAACACACAGTATTAGCTTCTTTTAGGCAACTGTTATTTTTTTTTCTTTTTTAACTTTGCAATACATACAGGTTTGATCATGTTCCATTGGTGACACCTAATGGAGATGTTTTGATTCAAGACCTGAACTTTGAGGTAAGTTTTTAGTATCATAGGAAACAATATAAAATTTTCAAGGGAAGATGATAGCTTCAAAGGTCATCCTATTTATAAGAAAAGTGCAAACAAATCATGTTAGTTTAAAAAAAAGGCAATAAGCTATTTTACCCTAAAATTCTTTTATTGTTACAAGTGCATTTTCTTCCAGCTGCAGTTGGTGCTAAACTGGTTGGGGAAAAAACCTAATTTTTGCTGGAAAATATTCATTGTAATGTCAGAAAGTTGTGTACAAGCATATGATGATACCACATTGTCTTATTGATTGTAGAAACTTTCAGCAGTACTTCCTCACTACCATTTTATGTGTTGGTGTTTTGATTTTAGGTTCGGTCTGGTGCAAATGTGCTGATCTGTGGGCCAAATGGGTGTGGGAAGAGCTCCCTGTTCCGTGTTCTTGGTGAGGTAAGGGAACTTCATGAAACAAGCAGGGAAGAGTACAAAGCACAGCTGTGAATGAACTTTTTTGTCAAGTTCTAATCTTTTTCCTTTTGCAGTTGTGGCCTTTGTTTGGTGGGCGTTTAACAAAACCTGTAAGAGGAAAGTTGTTCTATGTTCCTCAGGTGAGGCCAAGTACTTTATTTGACAACAATGTTCCCTTTCTTTGTACTTTGGCTATGTTTAGAAGTATTTGACATATCTTTTCGGTTCTAATTGTATCTCAGAGACCGTACATGACTCTTGGAACGCTCAGAGATCAAGTTATATATCCAGATACTTTGGAAGATCAGAAAAAGAAAGGGATTTCTGACCAGGTAATGATAATTAGTTCATTAACCCTTTGTCTTGCTCAGGATTAGTAATGCTTCCAGTTCAGAAATACTGAAAATGCTATGGAAAGCACTGCATTTAATAGTATTTTAATATTTACCAGGGTTGATAGTGTTATGAACATATATGTTATCCTTTATAGCTTTTTTCAACCACTTGTCTTTTGAGTTCATGTTCCTGTTTCCATAAAAGGTGCTGAAGGAGTACTTGGATAATGTCCAGCTGGGTCAAATCTTGGAACGTGAAGGAGGCTGGGACAGTGTTCAGGACTGGATGGATGTACTCAGCGGGGGAGAAAAACAGAGAATGGCAGTATGTCTCAAAAGCATAAATGCTTAACAAATGCAGAACATAAGTAAAAAAATAAAATCTGAACTGTAAGCTATTTTTATTTATTAAATATTAGTATTTGACTTAGAAGAAACCCCCAAAATGTGAAATACCTAAATACTGAGAAAACAACTGAAAACAGTGGGGTTTGTACTCCAAATTTAAAAGGAAATACTGGCTTTTAAACATCCTTTCACCTTTCAACATGTCTTGTGATTTCATAGTATAAACAGAATTTCTAAAATAATCATCTTGAATAAAAAAAAGTTTAAGATAATATGCAACTTTTGGATTTTCAGATTTCAGTGGGTACTGGCTTAATTCCCTTTCCAAAGTAGATTTTTGGGCACTAGTTCTTAGTTTAACTTTTAACACTGCACCATTGCTGTAGTTCGGTATCTACAGTGTCCTTTTTTTGCTTGCGTTCCAGATGGCAAGGCTGTTCTATCATAAGCCCCAGTTTGCAATTCTGGATGAGTGCACCAGTGCTGTTAGTGTGGATGTAGAGGGTTACATTTACAGCCACTGCCGAAAGGTGAGCTCTTTGTTTCTGGAATTATCTCTCTGTACATTAACAACAAACCTAAAATGATACAAGGTTCACTCTTTCTTTATGCCTAGTGCATAAAAATTAAAAAAAAAAAATCTGGAAAAAAGCTTAGAGGGTCATACAACTTTATGCACACTAGAATTCAGTAGTCATTTTGTAGTTCTAGGATAATTTAGATGTACATGTAGCCTCTGTGATATACAGACAACTCTTAAAACTGCTAAGTAACCTTACTTTTCCAGATAGAGTCTTAGAATGTCAAGTTAGGACCAAAATAATCTAAAATTGTAGAATGTTTTCTTGTTCAAAAGGCTTCTTTTGGCCAGATAAAAATTAGTGAAAGGCTGGAAGTTAACATTTCCATTTATTTTGAGCTATCCAAAGCCAAGTGCTCTAGGAAAATATGATGATGCTAAATAGAGCTTTGTGTTTTCTTGTCCTCTTAAACTCACCATTTCACATTCTCTGTAGTGCCATGTGAAATCAATAAGATTCAATTTCACACCCTAGTCTGGGAAAGAAAGGGGTTGAAATGGCATTAGTTACTGAGTAGCAGTATTCCAGAATGATAATGGAGCAAAGCTGTGCTTTCATTTCCACTGAAATATGTGCTTGAAACTAAAGGAGCCCTCTGTAATAGTGAATGGACATTAGATGAGGACTCTGCAGGACAAGGAGCATTATTTCATGAACTGATTTTACCACATTGGTATCAATACCCTGACAATTTTTAAAGTCTATTTTCCATATACTTTGTATTCTATTAACTTGAGTTTTCGTTTGTGCTCGCCAAGTGGCTAATGCATGTTAGAATACAATTCCATAGAATTCCTGCTTAGGCTGTCCTTGCAGAAAGAAAAAATGTTACCTTGCTTTATCGTCAGAGTCATTTTGTCCTTGGTGCTACTGTTGGGAGTGAATTGTTGACTGAGTTGAAAGGAAACAGAGGAAGGTTATTCACTTTAAATTGTCACTCTAAGTTTGTAATTCATTACAGCTTTTGTGGGTTTGGGATTTTTTGTTGTTGTTAAAATTCCTTTATTTACCAGCTTTATTGTTTTACCTGCCTCCTGCCTTGCCTCTTTTACTCAGTTAATTCTGTGTTTGACAAAGCTTTAGGAGCAAAAGAATGGTGAAATCAATTAAAAATGACAAATTTCTCCTGATTGCTTTTTTCCCCTGCCCTGCAAAATTTTGTAATAAAAGCTATATATGTATAGTTTTAATCATAGTCTGGTAGTTTGTGATTATGAATTTAAGGTCTTCATCTGATATAATACTGAAAAATAAATAACACCTAACCTATGAGAAGAATTAATGTTGTGTGGGTATTTTTTGTCATATAGGTTGGAATCACTCTCTTCACTGTTTCCCATAGGAAGTCACTCTGGAAACATCATGATGTATGTAATCGTTGCTTCATTAAGAATATTTGTGGGTTTTGTTGACTGACTGTATGAAATTGACTTGGTGACTGGAGGTGTTATCATTTCACATCCTAATAGGTCATATTCTGTTTGGGTTTTTATAATGTTTTAATTTTCATAGTCCCATTTTACTCTTTGACGTATTCTTATGCTTTTATGAAAGAATGCTATCCAAAAGTGTTATATGTATCTATAAAATATGAGAGGCTTAAGTCTTCTTTCTTAGACTCAAAAAAAATCCTTGAACTAGGATTCAGTAAAAAGAATGGATTTTTTGCTTTCATTATATCTAATACATTTATGCTTTTTAAAAAGGGTCTCCAAGATGTGGACTTTTTTATTGCAAACTAAGATTTTACTGTTCTTTTTATGCAGACAGACTGTACATCTGGATAAAAATACTGATTTAATACACAGGAATGAATCTGTGCCCTAAGTATATTGTTACAAAACCCAAGAGAACAGTGTTAAGTCTAGATGTGGCTGTTAGCAGGCTGGTGTATGATATGCAAAAAAAAAGTTTAACATTTTTACAGAGGCAGGTGAATTTAATGAATTTAGTGAAGTGGGAGCAGCTTACCCTCTCAGTTTCATATTTTGCTAAAACTTCTTAAATGTTTTCAAAATATTTTTAAAAATACTTCAAATATTAATTTATTTAGGTCTTTATAGAGCTGGTAATTTTTAGGTGGTTAAAAGCATACGTGGTTTTTTTTCAGTTCTACTTGCACATGGATGGCCGGGGAAACTATGAGTTCAAGAAGATAACTGAAGACACAGTTGAATTTGGATCTTAAAGTCATGAACTGAACTGCTAGAGACTGATGATTACAGGGAGTGTGTAGAATGTCAGACAATGTACCATAAAATTACTCAGCTTGTTAAGCATTTACTATTATGTAGGATATTGCTAATTGTGTATATGTTGGTTTAATTATTGATACGTACTAAGAATGTCCTTATTCTTGTGGTTTAAAAACCTGCCTAAATTAAATTGGGCTTAAATTAGTGTAACCTGATTCATCCTGGGATGCAAACCATTTGAAATCAGCTGATTTGACTTTTGTAGACCTTCTTTCCCTTCAGTGAAAAACCCTGTTAAAATTAGGGTTGCTACCTCTCTTGTTCCTGCAGAGTAGTCTTGGATTTTTGCTCTGTTCTATGCATGTTTCAGAGAGATCTCGCATGGTGCAGGACATTGTCCCATCTTCAGATCTGTGCCCTGTTAAATGAAAGAGCCTTTTCCTTTTCCAAGCCTTGTGATGTAGCCAATGTGCCCTTGCTGAAAAAGGATGAACTGAAACTAAAAGACAAAACTAATTCCTTCTGGAGTTAAAAAAAAAAAAATTAAGGTTGTTCTTTGCTGGGATTTGGATTCATCTTTAACATCTGTCTGTCCATGCAGTTCTCTCTGCAGCTCAGCTTCCATTCTCTCCCAATTTAGCAAAAGCTTCATCCATCCTCCAGCCCAACTGTCCTTTTTCTGTCAGAGAAATATGGTGATAATATTTCTCTGACAGAAAGAGTTGAGAGGAGGTTGAGGGAGGAAAGGATTGACCCACAAGAAAAAACAGGAGGGAAAAAAAAATGATGATCCTTGTGTCAAACAAGCCTGTGAATGTTTTTAGCTCTGAAGAGGTGAATGACTCTCACAAGGAGAAACAGAGAAAAGAATGTGGGTCCAGTCATTCTTCAGATCAGTAGAGGTTATATTGGGCTCTGAAATGTTAATCTGTGAAATAGCAGACAGTTATCCCGTGTTCAGTCCTGCAGTACAGCAGTTACTTTTTCCAAGTTCCTCCTTTTCTCCCTCTTCAAAAAAATCTGATGATCATATAATTTTAGCTGCCCTTCAGGTCTGAATTTGAAAGCAAGTGATAATGGTACTTTCTGTTTGGCCTTCTAGGCTGTGAAGTCTGAAACAACACTTTCATTCTTCATGTTTATTCTCTTATTGTCATGATGTTTCTTGATTTCCGATACAGATTATTTACCAGTGATCCTTCATGTTTTGTAAGGATGTCCAGTCCTTGCTGGTTTTCTTGTTCCAGCTTCCAAATCCCCTCAAAGGAACCAAACTCTTACAGTAGTTTACTGTAATTTTTTTTTTTTTTTTCATACAAATGATTACTGTGGTTGTCGTTTGACTTTGATAAACATAAATGCAGCAAGGTGTTTTTTGTGATCAGGGAATAGGAAGGTGTAATTCAAACTGAATTGCTGTTTAGGCTTTAAAACAAAAAAAATTACAATACCTGTTGTACAGTGAAGGTCTAGTAGTTTTTTAGTGTTCCATGTAAGATATAATATAGGAATGCACTACATGAAGGCATGCATAAAATATGCAGTACATCTGTACTTTGTACATCTTTTATCGAGGGTTTAGATTTAAAAGAGCCCCTACTTTTTATAAAATGAATATGTATTTGGATGCACTGCTGGTTGTTAATTTTTACCCAGTTTAATTAGTAATTTCCTTTCATGTTGAAATTGCTACCTGTTAATATTTTTCCTTTTATCATAGTTCTTACCCCTACCTGTCAGTATTCTTTCAAAGTACTCAAATGCAAACAGCTATCCTGGTACAAGAATCTAGTGACCACATTAGAATCAGAGTATAATGCATCAATGAAGATCATAAAAGCTTCTCTCTGAAGTGTAGCATATTCAAGAGAATAAGGTACCAGAGTAATTTTTGTGCTTGTTTTACAGGAAGGCACAGAGGTGCCTTATTTCACTAATCTCTTGTTTCTGTTCATTCACATTCTCACATCAGCCATAGCGTAGCAGGTAGCAGCATGCTGTGTGTGAGGTTGTAGTCTTTTTCAAAGTGTAACCATGGAAATAGGGATGCCAGATAGGTGGTTGTGTGGGGAGGTTTTTTGGTTGGGGTTTTTTTTTTTGTGGAAGTTCTCAGCACAAGTGCAACTTCTTCTCTTAGAAGGGATGTTTTAGTAGCCTTTTAGAGAGACAAAGGAAAAATTAATCTCTAAACTGAGAAAGTTGCTATGATCTTTGTGATTAGGGCAGTCTTTTGCAGTGGAGTAGTGAACTTGGGATACTTTAATGTATTTTTAATGCTAACAAGCAAAACCATACACAGCACACTTACATTGCCCCCAGCAGCCAATCTCAATTGTACTTTACAATTTTACTGATTGTGACAGAATTCTGTGTAACCTTGTATTTATTTTTAAAACTAACAACAAGCAAACAAAAAAATCCATCTCCAAAACCAAGGAGGAATCGGTTTGCCTTTAGGTGCCATGAAGTTTGTTCAAACTGAGGATGCTGGTATCTCCTTAGGGCCAGGACTTGTGTTTCTAAATATACTGGAAGGAAAGAAAAATATTCTTCTGTGCTTGATTGTAAGGGAGGCTTATAAAGAAAATATAAAAAAGAATGATATTTTAGAATTATATTCTTAAAAGGCCTTACATTTAAGTGTTTGAGATAGACTTGATCTAATGAGAGATTGTAAAAAAAATCTAATGAAAATGATCGAAGTCTCAGTTCTGTTGCAGAATTGCACTGTGATACTGTATTTTAGTTATATTTCTTTAATAGCACAAGTTGGAAGTTCATGAAATCGAATTCTGAACTATCTTAGTAGACAACATACTGATGAATACTTTGTCTCAAATTGTTGGTGCTTTGAAGATGGTACTGGAAATAGTTAGATGGCTGCATTTCAACGGTGGGAAACATTCCTGTGTGTAAATACTGTAAAGTGTTTTGGAGGGGGAAATGGCGCTATGTAAATGTAAGACATTAAGTGCCTCTGAAATAATAATAATAAAAAAATCTAAAGATAAAATATATCTGGGCTTTTCATGTTTCTTAATGATGTGATCAGAAATTCTGTAATAATACAGTGAATAAATACACAACAAATGCAGAGTTGCTCAATGAGCCAATTATCTTGTGTTCAGCTTTGAAAATCTGCAGTGCTGTCTGAAATTTGCCTTGGAATAAGCCAGGTGATGCCATTCGGTTTAGGCTTAACCAAGTACATGAGCTCAGTTCTTGAAGACAGGTACTTAGAGCAGTGGCATTATAGATGCATTCATCTGCTTTAAGTATTCACTGAGATTGGCTCAGTTGGCTGCATTAGCATGGTGTTCATAACATGCGAGCCATTGACCTAAGAGCTGGACTTGATGATCCTTGTGGATCCTTCCAGCTCAGAATATTCTGTGATGCCGGCCTCTCTCTCCTTTGTCTCCTGGCCACTTCTTTTCCCTTTTTTGATTTCAGAAGGGCCTGAATAAGATTAACACAATATCAGTATGTAATTCTTTTGAGTGCTCCTTAATCTTCCTCCTTTGAGGATAATAAGTTAATCTTTTTCCACCTTTATTGTCTTTTTAATTTTTAATTGTTTCCCTTTCTTGTGGTAGACATACCAACTATCAGGATACTTAAAACCCAGTAGTGTAAAAGTGCAGCCAAGATATGCTAGAATTAACTGATTTTTAAGTGATCAGCCTTTTCTAATGCTAACTAGTACGGATTTTTCCTTTTCTTAACTGAGATTAGTTGTGCAACAAGTATATTGTAAAGCATTCTTAAAGGGTTAGAAGTCCCTTTGAAGGAAAATGCCTCAAGCAGGAATGCAATCTTAAAAATTTAAGTGATGTTCAATTAGGTTAATGAGTTAGAGAGGAGGAAAGAAAGGAGTTTCGGTGTTATGGAGGGGTGTTACATTAAGTCAAGGTACAATTTTAAACTCCATTATTAAAATTAAAATTTAAATTTAACTGTTGTTGGCACCATGACATGCCTATGGAAACATCCATGGTAATGATCATCTGAAATCCCACTGCAAAAAATAGTGGGGTGAAAAGGTTGCCTGGCTTTTATAGTGAAAACAAACCACAACTTTTATCTGTCAAGAAAATCAAGTGTTGAAGTTCAAATTTCTGTTCTACAAAGCTGCTGTTCAAAGCAGTTATTTCTATGTATAATCTGTTTCCTTCTTTATTAGGTATACATAGCCAGATAGTTTGTGCCAGTCCTTTTCCTGAGCATGGAAAGAGGTTTCTTGGTTTTACTTATCAGGGATGTGCAGCGGTGTCAGGAAGAGGTGAGTGGGTTGGTTTTCCCTTCACATGTTGTGGTCCAAGGCTCTTGCCAGTGGTCTGGACACAGTCAAACCACTCATCATTTTATTAGAATGCCTGGAACTTCACTGGGAAGTTTAGAGTGGCTGTGCACATTCCTATGTTTGTTTATATGTTTTGATGAAGCCTATCCTGTCACGTGTACTCAAAGAGAGGATGAAACTGGTTTTATTCAACCAAAACCATTCTGTCATTCAGCTTGGAACAGAAATATAGCCAAGTTAGATTATTATGAAAGTAGCTTGTCTTTCATGTTAAAAACCTTAGGAAAAAATGTTATCTTCAAAGCCTTCTTTGAACTTCTGCATAATTTTCTTTCCTTGTATTCAAGAGCAGTCAGGTAACAAGCAGCCCGGAACGTCACAGACAGAAGCTGTTTTAAGGGAGTAAGCTGGAGAAAACAGTAAATTCAGGGATTAAATAGGAATAATATGCCTAAGGAAATTCCATGGGGATTGGCTTGGGAAACTGAAGACATTTTGCCAGTAATCCTGCAATGAATGTTACAATGCAAAAATAATCATCCAGTTGGCATTTTAAAATGGGAGAGAAGGGAAACTTGGACACTCCACTTATGTGGAATATATCTTTCACAAACCAAGCTTAGTCACAATCTCTTACACTGCTTAGAAACCTCTCTCTTAGTGACCTTTGGCAAGTCTGAACCATAAAGATTGAACACAATTTCTTTTACTAGTGAGAGGAGCACATTTGTGGTAGTGCCCAGCCCTGTTCCCTGCTCTGCTTGTCCACAAACCAACATCCTTTATTTCCCACCCCTCCCTCATTTTGGGAAACAAGTGGCATCTACACATGATGCTGAACCAAAATAGAACAGAACTGGAAAAATGAGGTCAATTCTGTCTAGACAAAAAAAAAAAACACCCCAAAGAAATGCTGAGACTGGTTTACTTGGGTAGAAATAGGGAACTCCACCTACATGACTAAGCAGATTTTCTCCATTAAAATTACTTTAAGAGTTTGGCAAAAATCAAAGCTAATTTTTAAATCTTGATTATCAAAAGTTTGGGAGATGCTGCTCTGAAAGACACACTCCATGTGTGCAATTGAAGAGGCAGTCTACGTAACCAAATACACCCTTAATCTCATCCTGAGTGGTTTAATGCAAGTAGATCCTAAAAAACAATTGACTACTTTTAATTGCTGTGAGTCATGACAAGTGTAAAGGTGCTCCCCAAAATAAGCTGACCTTCATTTACTTAATTGTAGTATTTTACTGCAGGAATGTGTTGGCACAAAAGCAACAGCTAACACAGCTATGTCAGAAGCAACTGATGAGACAGATGTGATAACACACTGAAAGATGAAGTATCTATAGAGGGGTCAACATGTTGGGAAAAAATAATGGTTAAAAAGCAATGCATGTGTGCCAGAGGCTTCTTAAAACTTGGATGCAATATTATAAATTGCAACAAGACTTCTCTGAAAAGCCAGGAACCATTTGCAAATACTTTTTGGAGCATAATAGGGAATTAAGGGCCAAGGTCAAATCTACTCCGCCTACCAATGCTAACTAAAGGAAAAAACCTTTCAATTTTTTTCAGTTATGAAGATAGTTGTATTTACAATAGTTCTATGCAGAGAGTTTTAGAAAGACTACTTGAGGTTCGATGTGCACATTCTCTTCATGCTAAGAGTGTTACTTCTGTAAACTGCCCCTCAGGCCCTAGGGTGCATCATGCTGGTGGTATGGAAGGTACTGGAGTAGGGATGTGTCTGACAGACAGCAACAGTTCCTGCATGCACCATGTATTTTATTGTCTCCAAGTTTGTTCTGTAGGGACCTGCTAAAGACACAGGTACAGAGCAGCCTCTCAGCTGGGGCCTGTTTTGACTTTCTGTGCCTATCACTGGTTGTGGAATGGAAAGTAATTTTTTTCAAAAGGTGGTTTGGGGTTGCTTTTTCAAGACAGGCTCAGCAGAACTCAAAGCACATATGGCCCAAAATAGCCCTGATTTCTAACACAGCTGCCTTCCAGCTATTCCTACCTGTGCCTTTCTTTTCCTTGCCACTGGATAGCATGTTATCACAGTTCCAAACATTGCTTGTACTTCAACATAATTCACAGGGCTTCTACAGCTCAGTATATGACATGTGCAGCAGTAGTAAAACATTTTCTAGTACTTCTAGAAGACTTCAGTTCTTTCTGTGAGGTACTTACTCCATTCCTCTAAGAGCTAAAAGGGCAGTTGGAGGACTCTGTTTTCTGTTTGAAGGATACTGAGGAATGCAAGTGTGCTGAGAAGCTTAACAATCAGCATGAACATCTAATTCTGAGCTATTCCTGAGTTCCTGAGACTAAAGAAGTTTGTCAGAAGGAACTGTGGTTTTATGCAGGCTTCAACACCAACATGCAAACAATAGGTAAGTGCTGATGGATTGTTAACTGGGGCCTTGTTTCCAGCTCTGTTTGAATATTGGACAACACAGGGTATGTTACAGCCCAAGATTCCTGGAGAAGGTGTCAGAGGGAAGCCCTGAATAGGACATGGGAGGTATTCGGGAGAAGAGAGCTGCTCCTACCCTTAATATCAGTTCTTACTGAGGTGTTCAGACTCTGTTCCTCCTCATTGTTAAAAAAGAGAGGCTCTAATAAATTTCTTGAGCCCTTTTCCTCCAAATTCTGGTGAAATCTGGATTCAGACTGGATCTCGGTGGGTTAGTAATTTAGAAACATTTTGATTGTTAATATGCTGATTATGCCCTTTTTTACCACTTGGTGTCACCTTTTCTAGGCACACGAAGCACAGAAACCAGACCGAGATTGCAGAATTCCCGTGTTGGAGATGACTTACAGTACAAGTTGTCCTTGCAGGGCCGCTGCTCCAATAGATCCCTGTGAGAGGAGGGAGGAACGGGTGGGGTGTCCACTGTCCCACTGGAGTGACTCCTGCAGCACCAACGTACAGGGTGTGGTGGCACCCTTGGTGCTCTCTGGAAGCAAGTGATCATGTTAAGAATCAAGTGGAAAGTTGGGACATCACACTGAGTATTATCTCTGTGAAGATGTACATATTTGGGGTGAATGGATGGTAAAGTATGAAGGCAACTGAGGGAAAACTTTTTGTGTTAACCAAGGATGCACTATTCAAAATAAAAAGAACTCAACTAACAAACCCTCATTTTTCCCTGGAATAATGAGTGCTTCCTATTGGAGTAGATTTTTAAATCTCACTTGTCAGTCTAGCTCTTCTAGTACACTAGCTGTTTAATTGAGTTGTGTAATTACTGAATAACTAATTAAAAAATTACCGTGATCTCATTGGGAAAATATTTCTCTGTTGAAAGGAAGGTGAGTTTTAATTAAACCTCTTTTAATGAAATATTTTTTGAATTTAACAATGTCAGTACTTTGCTACTTAAATATTTCTTGAAGTAATAAGGTAGAAAACTTGAAAATAAAAGTGGGAGAAAATGCATCAGGTAGTATAAATGAGATCTGAAACTGTAAAGATTCTGTAAGTTCATGTTAATAACTTCATTGCTATCTTAAACAAGACACTAAAAAAATCACACTTAAATGTAATTAGATGCAGTAAGGTACTTGGAGCAGTGCTAGTGAATGTTCTGGAAGTTACTGTCTCAATAATAGTGACCAAGGGGAGCTGTAGAAAGTAAAAAAATAATGCTTTCATGCTATTAATAGGTTTTTCATTGTGATTAAGGGATATGGATTTATTCAGGCTCTATATTTTGATTAAAATGAGATTCTGTCTGAAGATATAAGGCAGTGGGTTCATCTCTCATGAAGAATAAGTAATGAGAATGAGTAGGGGATGGAGGAGAGGAAGGGAAACATCAACACAGGAGCCAGGGGAAGTCAGGAGCAGAAGCATTTCAAGCTTCTTACAGGAGCCAGTCACTGAAATACATCACTAATAGGGTGCAGATTTTGACAAGATGAGAAACAGGCACAACCTCTGCAATTGGACTTCAGAGACAGGGCCTGGCTATGAACATGGAGACAGTCAATGTGGCTGCATGTTTAGAACCAGGTACTGGCAGGTTTTACTGGAAGAAACCACCACTGAGGGAAATCTTGCTATGAACTTGACTAATTCAGTTACAGTTAGAGGCTGAGGAGTTTCAGAGAAAGATGTTCTTCCTGGGTCCCTTGGGGGGATGCAAGAGGCTCTGTGGGTTGAATGAGAGCCTGTGCCAGAAGAAGCAGAAAGATCTCACTGGTGGGAAGGTTTCTCAATATATGTTGTAAGGATGAGATCTGCAGCACATCTTTATGCCCTGAGCTTTGCTAAAAGTTCTGCTGTAGAGTGCTGGAGGATGCACACCATCAAATAAGGGAAGGGCAGCTCTGTGACAGTTTGTCTTTGTAAGAGACTGACTGGGTGTAGTCTGTGAGGGAGCATATGCCATGGTGAGTAACACCACACCTAAGGGTTGTGGAAAGATTTTCAGCTGACCAGTTCCTGCTTCTGTCCTGTCCAGCAGGTTGTTCTTTTCCTGTCATTCTCAAACATGAACACCAGGACAAACATAGACTATAGGAAGTATGGTTAGTTGTATGTGGATAAATTTTGTGTAATTAGAAGATTATTCAATTGACTCTTGGGTCTGATAATGTGTATTACAAAGTTCTGAAACTGTAGCAGTCACTACTAACCTGCAAAATAATCAGCTTTACAAAAGTGAACTGAGAAGGTAATCTATCACAGCTGTTTATTCTCACTTCAGGCAGAAACTCTTTTGCCTTCGTTGCCACATAACTAGGGACAACTAGTGATCCAAGTTAAGCTCATAATCACATTCTTATCATTACATGCCTCTCAACAGCAGCCTTTTCACACTGGAAAGCTGAGTCTGCTAAAAATAGCTAAGCTGTTTGCTGCCATATCCATCATACACTTATGAGGTCCTCTACAGTTGTTCATTTTAAGTAATGGCAGTAATTTTGTTGTCTGTATTGCTGTTAGGGCTGACAGAAAAGTAACAGAACAGTATCAGCTTTTATTCACTGATGTGAAGAAGAGTTTTTAAAGCAGGCTTTTTACAGTGTGCAGCATTACACATTGACTTGTACAAGGAGAGGGCACAAACACTGTGAGGGAACTATGCAGATGTATTTATCCACTTGAAATACTTGGATACCTTTTTCAGCTGACAGGGGGCAAAGTGGAACAGGGGAATAGGGAGCATCAGTGGGAACATGCTTGCTTACAGAAACCTGCTTACAAGAGGAGCCAGGGAACTTAGGTGTATAGGAGAAGCTTTCCCTTTCTCATATCCATTCCCTGTGTGTCTGGCTATATCTTAAATCAATACAGTGGTGGAGTGGCCACATGTGTGGGCCTAGTCTTTCTTCCTAGGGACAGCACCTTTATTAGTACCTTCTGCCCAACCCAATAGTCTGAGAAAGTCTCTGCATAAAACATTTTGCATGGGATCAGCCCAAGGGATAGAACTTACAGAAGTTTGCAATTAAAACCCTCCTTCTCCACAAACAGAAAAAAAACTCTTCAAAATAGGATCTGTGAGCCTCGTGACTGGTTACTCAGCATTGTTGGATGACAACATACTGCAGCTAGGAAACAGAAGTGCTTCAGGCTTCCAGAAATCATGTAGTCAGGGGTCTCTTGCCATTTAAGGCACTTATTTGCATTTCTGTGGGTGTCTTTTCACCCCTCCTTCTCTCCCCCCATATTCAGAACAAACCAAGAATCTCTTTAAGTAATGAAGTATGATTTATAGCATCATTCTGTGTAGTTTATGACAAGCAACTGCATGGTCTAATTTAATTAATGCTATGCTGTAATTACAGGCTTTCCTTTTCCTATTAGCTCTTCCCTTTTGTGAGTCTGGCACTGAATGAAGCTGAGGAAGCAGAGTGCCTCGGGGAAGGGAAGTAATGATGACAACTTTGGAATGTTTTTAAATCGACTCCCACAAGCTCTCATTGCTATTGTAAGATTCCTTCTCCATACAAGGCTTATGCATCAGCAGAAAATGCATTAAGCATTTATTGCTCAACATGAAATAAACAGGGTTTTTGGGGGGAAATTCTGGTGTTTTTATTCCCTCTGTAAAAAGAGGAATTAAAGACCCAAGAACCGCCCCCTCCCCCCCCATAAACCACACTCGCACATTCCCAGGAGTCTTGACCCATACACAGATGGTAGCTATAGCACAGCAGGGATGAAAAATACAAAATACAATTCTGTACAAATTGTTAGATTGGGATATTAATTTTGTAAGGTATTCCTTCCCATGAATACAAATGGATATCTTCTTTTAAGGCATGTATAAGGTGTTGAGATCCACAGCCAATTAGTTCCAACTACAAGATTATTTTTTTCTATTCCAACTACAAGATTATTTTTTTCTATTCTCTGGAGTTTTTGTGTTTTGTGGGTGCTGACCATCATCATTAGCAATTCTCATCTCTGGGGCAGATCCCATAATGCCTTGAATGAACATCAGTACCACAAGCACAAGTACAGGCAGCACTGTGGGAATGGAAGGAGAAGCTCTGAATGCAAACCCTGACTAATTGCTCGTGGAAGTGGACAGCAGAAATGTGACTCAGGACTCTTTAAAACCTCCAGTTTGTGAGCTGTGGCTTCTCCTAGTTTTATCCTTGCAGGTGCCCAGGTAGTCTGCTTTACACACTTGTTAGATTGTGGCAGCTTGCCTACACTGCTATTTTAAAATAAGTTTCCTAAATATGTTCAGTTTAGTTCTGGAATGAATACTGTACATTGTTTTTAAAAGGAAAAGAAAGACTTTTGTTTCCAGTCACCTTTATTTTACTAGAAAAGTATAAATTACCATCATAAATACAGATAACACCAGTATAAAAATTAGATTCTCATTTATAAAATAAATACTAAAAGTCAAAGCAGCAGCTATCTCCAAATCCCATCACCAAGATGATTTTAATCTATACCACAGAAACCATTCATCAACTGTTTAATTAAAAATGATGTTCAAAATGTAGTAAATACTGCTACCTATTCAGTGCTTGCTGAAGTGAGTTACTACTGACTCAAAGCTTGCAAAGTATTTGTTCTAACACTTACTTGGAACTGTCAGACTTCTCTGTCTGTATAACTCTAGGTGTAGTGTAATTGGATATACTTTCCAGATAAATGGCAAGTACCTGCTTCAATAGTGTTTCTTATAAGTTGCCAGTGGAGTAGTTTCAGTTTGTTTACCTTTGTCTACAGCCAAAGATAAACAGACCAAGTTAATTTTATCCAAGAAGTGCAGAAATAATAGTAGCAATTTTGTCACATCTGAACTAAGAGATCATTTCACCAGTTAATATTGTTAAAAGGCAGATAAATACAGGTTTTGTTTCATAGAAACAGAAAAATGTTCCTTTTAGTTAGGTAAAGGACACCTATTTTTCAAAAGTAGTGTTTTTTCCCCTCACAAGTACCGTAAATCTTCTGGCTCAATAAGGCCATACTGATCAAGTTAAAAGTACCTCTAGTTCAGAATCCTGTTTGACAGGACAGTAGAAGGGGCTTGGGAACAGTCTAGGAGCAATCTCTCTGCAAAGAGACCTTGACAATTTAGAGACAGGCAGTCACCAAGCCTAGGAAGTTCTGCAAGGGAAAGTGCAGGTTTGGCACCTGGAAAGGGGCAACCCTGGATGTACAGACAGACTGGGGAATGAGAGTGCCATGGAAAGGGACCTGGGGGCCCTTGTCAAGGGAAAGTTGAATGTGAGTCAGCCCTGGCAGCCAGGGGGCCAAGCATGTCCTGGGGACATCAGGCCCAGCAATGCCAGCCAGGAGAGGGAGGGGATTGTCCCACTCTGCTCTGAGCTGGGGCAGCCTCACCTCCAGTGCTGGGGCTGTTTCGGGTGCCACAGAATAAAACTGACATTGAGCTGCTAGAGAGGCTCCAAAGGAGGGTAACAAGGATGGTGAAGAGTCTGGTAAGGAAGCTGTATGAGGAGTGGCTGAGGTCACTTGGTCTGGTCAGCCTGGAGAAAAGGAGACTGAGGGGAGACATTGTGGTCTTCAACAACCTCACCAAAGGAAGCAGAGGGGCAGGTGCCAATCTCTTCACTCTTGTAACCAGCGACAGGACTCAGAAAAACAGCATGAAGCTGAGTCAGGGAAGTTTTTGGTTGGGTATCAGGGAAAAGATTTTCACCCAGAGTGTGTTTAGGCACTGGAACAGGCTCCCCAGGGAAGTGGTCACAGCACCAGCCATTAGACAACGCTGTCAGGCACAGGGGTGGTGGGGATGGTGCTGTGCTGGGCCAGAACTTGGACTCGATGATCCTGATAGGTCCCTTCAAACTCAGCACATTCTATAATTCTATGATTGTAACATCACCAGAATGCTCTTCCAGCCTCTGGCCACTAATGACAGAGCTTCCTGATATCTGGATTTTTCGTCTGTACCGTGTAGTGGATTTTTTAATCCACATAAAGTTTGGGCTTCAGAATTCCTGTTTCAGAGAGCCTAAAAGGCTTCACCCAACTACCCAATTTAGGTTTCTTTGTTGTTGAGGTTTTTTCTGCTTTGCTACTGCCACTAGTGTCTGCAATACTTTTTCCTTAGACACCATTAAGCAGCTCCTTTTCTCTCACAGCTCTTGCTTTCTTTGCTTTCTTGCGTTTACACAGAACCACTGGAAGGACAATGGCAAGAGTGATGACTGCAACTGCTATCACTGCTAGGATGATAAAGACTTCTGTTCCATATTCTGTAGGGAAAAAAATTCCAAGATTCAGTTATCAGCACCCACAAAGCCATAGTGTTACAGAATCTTAGCACTCATTCCACTGAATGAAAAAATGCTTTCTATACTCTACAGTCTCACAGAAGTGGAGTCACCACTTCAGTGTGAACTGAATACATTTTAACATGAATTTGTTGAACTGAAGTAAAGCTTTATTTCACATGGTTCACTCTAGGTTTTAATCTAGTTTAGTTAGTGCACTAAACTACCATGCTAACACCATAAGAATATGTCAAACCATTCCCCCTGCCTGTACATTATTTCTATCCAAGTGAAAATCTGTTCTAGATAAGCTAGAAAACACCAAAAGAAGATTTTTCTATTTAAATAGTAATGAAATTGCAATTTATCACTTTTGTGGTAAATTTTCTGGATAAGAAGGCCAATTTGAGTTCATTTGCCATTTTAGAAGAGCTTTTCTAGAGTGCATATATTCTTACCCAGGGAGAAGAATGTGATATTATTTAAGTAATATTGATGACTTTATATTGAAGAAAGTGTTATCCAAATGGCTAGTCTGAAATGGCTGGGTGATTCACTACACTTGCTAACTTATTTACCAGTAAAGAAATCAATCTGCCAACCTCTGACCTTGGAATAGGAAAGAAAGTCTTATTCTCATCATCTGCTTTTGGCATAACTAAAGGTCAGTTCATACTACAAATAAATGGATACGCAGGTTTCCAGCACTTCTGTGTTTTAGAGCTAAACCTTCAAGCACTTACTATGGCACCTGCTATTGGAAGGATCTGAGGAAGACAATTGGAAAGAAAAATGAAGCTGAAGGCTAGTGATGAGGTCTGGAACCTCAGGCACCAGTCATCAACTCAGACAATTTAACTAAAACAGTTGGGCAAAACCCTAAAACCAGCTCCAATTAACTAAAGATGGCGGACTCTTCCTTAAAGTGAGTTCTTCCTATGAGTTTCCATATTACAACTTTGTTTTTATAACTTACACAGTAAATAGTTTATTTCATAGCAGGCATCACAATTTTAAGATGTGGGGATTTGTTAGAATATTGAAGACTGAGTGACAAATGTCACCTGATACTCACCATCTAAGATATTCCTTCCCCCACTGGTACAGAACACCATGCTTTCTTGGCCATTACGGTTTTCTCTGCGGGAGGGAATGATTCCCTGGACATAGAAGCAATAGTTCTTTCCACTGTCAACACTGACTTCAAAATTATGGCTTTTTGTTGTTACATCTTTCTGTAAAGGAAAAAAATATTTCAATTGTCAGCTCTTAAGGTACCACAGAAATTGTGTAACTATACAGAATATAACAATTATTACAGAACAAAAACTGGAGTTAGACCTTACCTTCCCAGAACTTTGATCTTTCCAGTAATAGAGCTTATATTCCAGGTCATGCTGGAAAATATCTTGAATACTTTGAAAGCTTCCATTAGGAAATACATACGGTGTAAGTGGATCTTTGAACATGACATTCAGTTTGGGACCTTTTTGTGAATAGTCCTTTATCTCTGGTTTTCCAATAACAGCTAAACAAAGATTTTTAGAATGAAAAAACTGACATCATCATCTTTATTTGGCATGCTTTTTCCTTCCTCCCACCATTACCTTCCTTTCTCAAATCTATTACACATTTACAAAGCCAGTGAAGGCCTACATTGTAAACAAATATCTTCACCTAGTACATAATATTAACTAAGTGGTCTACTCAGTGCAGTGAGAAACAAATGGTAACTAAAATCTTACACCCTCCCCTACAACAGGGAAAGCTTTTATGCCTGAATATCTTCTTCTCCTATATCTACTAGCTACTGTAAGGATACATAGAAAAAACCTTTAAGCTCAATCTAAACCTTGTTTAAATCAACAGAAGTAATCTTGAAAAGAAATTTTTAGTAAGATTTAATTGGCAATCCTACTTACTCTGACTATAAGGTGTAAATTTTTCAGAGACTGCAAAAGGTGGCTCTTCAAAGTTATCCATCTCCGCAGGCCTTACAGACAGTATGTGTGCGGTATAGGTCTCCTTTACATTCCTGAGCACATCAGTAACATCACACTCTGTTTCTGATGTCAGTATGCACTTTCTCCTCACATCAGATGTCTGTCTGAAAAGGGCAAGAAAGAAGTGTCAATGCTTTCGAACCAGACATACATATTAAAAATCTAGAGCTAAAAATCTAGATATGCTGAAAAACATTCTTCCCATCAAACTGTATAGATTTCCCTCATCCAGTAGAACAGTCTTGCAGTATGAGGCTAAAAGGAGAAGAGGAAACCTCAAAAGCCACTATCCTATATAGCTGTATTTCACAATTCAAAGCAGAATCAAGTAAATCAAGTATGATCGATATTAATTACAGAAATGTGCTATAGGGCACATATATGAATTAAAAATTCAATATTTTACATGAATTGAATAGAAACCATAACTAGTTCTGATTTTGCATTTTTCTGCAGTTGCAGAATGTATTTTAAAAAATATAAGATGCATAAATCACTTCAAAGGTGTTATCCTTGATGCATTTGAAAACTGTTGCCTTAAGAAACATCAGTTGTTACAGGAAGCTCTATTGACACTGATTGTTTAATGTGACAACAATGTCTCCATGTAGGTGTAATTTGGTTTTGCATCTATGCAAATGCCACTAATAACCAGACAGCAGTAGCAAATTTCAATGCAGAATTACAATTTAAAAACATTGACAAAAAGCATGACCCATGATGCACTTCTTGGTTTTTAAATGATAGAAAACAGGCCCATTTACTTGTGAAATAGCAATGAGACCATGAAAAAAAGTGTTATTTTCTCATTTTACTTCCTCACAAGAAGGAAAAAAAAAACAGATTAGATAGTACTCCTTCAATTCTTTTCCCTCTTTTTGGTGGTGAATTAAGGAGGACAAAAATTGTGTGATCTCAGCCAGAAAAGCAAATGCTGACTTTGAATATTATCAATTAGATTTTCCTCAAAGTAGATCAAGTTTCATTTTTTAGAATCACCTGAACTCCTTTCTCACTTCATCAAATTTCTTTTGTCACAGATCAGTTAGGGACAGTGCCAGGGAAAGCTCACTGAAAAGGGACAGAGGTTGGACCCTTGCAATGAAACAAATGTAAATACACATACACAAGAAAGCAAACATTTAATCCCACTTCCTCCAGAACAGCAACTTCAGTCAAAAGAGGTGCCTCTCCTGCAGAACTACACCTGATTTTATACTGAATCTTGGGCAAAGGAATTGCATTTTTTTGCAAGCAAAATGTCTGGAAGAAGCTCCAGATTCAAACATTTAATAAAATTTATTCTGCTAAGCATGTGCTTTAATCCATTAATCAAAGAATGAAAAAGAACGTTAAGCCATTACACTGGTATTTCACCTCTTAGTCATGAGACAACACTCATTTTTATGCCACTTTTAGAGACAGTAGGGACTACAGTACTTTTTCATTAACATGTAGGAAGTTTGATGATGTGTTTTCCCTTTAGGGCATGTTTAATAATGTTCTATGTATTAAAATGGGAGCTAAAAGGAGCACACATTTATTGCTGAACTTCATGGAAATTTTGCGCAGTTTTGAAAGAGGCATTTGCAACTTCACATAAGCTCACTACGTTTTATGTACACAATATTTTACAGATTACATAAAACATCAGAGGAAGTCTTGAGAGAGGTTGATGAACAAAGGTAATTTTTAGTATTACCCAGCAAGACAAAATTATTAATTACTGTGATTCACCAATTAGAATAAAATGCAGACTCATTTATTAGACGCCTCCCAAGACTGAAGACACAAGTCCAGACACCTTGAAAGACATAAAAAGGTGAAGTTCTTTCTAATACGTTGTATGTCAGATTGAGTATCAACTCCTTCAAAGTATCCTGGCTGGGCCTCTTGAGCAGCACCAAACCCCAGAACTGAAACACTGATCTAAAGCTCATTTCTACATTTCTGAATTGGGCAAAACCAGAAGTCTAAACCTGATATTTTTATAGTTGGATGCTAAGAAGCATTATCACCTGGGCTGGCAATTTTCCTAAATCCTAATGTCTGGGCAATTTTCCTGTTACATTCACTTTCAGAAATATCAAACACACTCTTTTCATTTTCTTCAATTGCCATTAACATAACATTGTGATATCTACTTACCCATGTATTTCTACAGTATAGAAGTAGCCTGATGGTTTTGGTTGCCATTGTAGTATAGTTTTAAAATTGATTGAAGACCAAGTTATATTTACTGCTGTTGGTAGTTCTTCATAGCCTTTAAATACAGAAAAGAGTGCCATCAGTCATATATATAATTCCTGTTTCCCTGCAGTCATTTTTTCAGTTAAATGAAGCTGTTGCCGTTAATTGCAACTTGGAAACTTTTTCTTGGGGAAAAAGGCTCAGTCCTGCCCTTACGAAAGGACTGCTCATCTTACTAAAGGAATGTGTCCTGGTAGAAGTGAAAAATGAGAAGAAAATTATTTTGTCTTGTGACTCCGAAATCGATGAATTAATTTGGAGTTCTGGTTAATGCTTCCTTTTTGATCCAAGACCTCTGCAGAAGATACAAAAGCTTGAACATGCACTAGAATGTTCAAGCACTGAACAAATCAGGCATAGTTCAAAATCATCCCTAGTCGTATCTTCTGCAGAAAGCGTTAGCTCCTGGATTCCCATTTACATATTTTGGAAAGATAAAGTCTTTTTAAACATCAGTGGTTACCCTTCACACTTACAATATCTGAGAGGGGCCGCCCCGGGACGAGCTCGTGTCCCCCTCAGGCAGATGGGAATACAGCCACAGCTGCTTCGGGGAAATGCCTGGGAAGAAGTCGGAGGGGAAAACCCCTGGCAACCCTGTAACCTCTGGAAACCCCCTCACCGTTTACCTTCTCCACCTCTTGGACAAGCTCGGAGCTGGCAACAAGGGGAGGAGATCTTGCGACTTCACTGCAACTGCCGACCCCCGAGGACGCCCCCGCTCCCCAGCACGGCCGCGGCCAGCGAGGCCAGCCCGAGCGGCGGAGCGCTGCTGGAGCAGCGTCGGCCCAGAGCCGCCACCCGAGGGCGAATGTCGCTGTCCCCTTCCCGCCAGCGCGGGGCGGCTCTCCTCGGGATCCCTCAGGGCCACTCGTCCTGGGGCTCCGAGGGACCGACCCCCCCGCCGATCCCTGCCATCCCGCCCCGTCCGGCCGTCCCGCGGGCCGTCACTCACCGGCGGCGGCCAGGCGCAGGAGCAGCGCGCTGAGCAGCAGCAGCGCCTGTCGCGGGGCGGCGGCGCGCGGCATCCTGAGCGCGCTGAGGGAGCTGCGGCGGGCGGCCGCCGCCGGCATATATGGAGCAGGGCAGGGCAGAGGCGGGACGCAGGCCTCGTCCCGGGGCCGCCCAGCGGGGGCGAAGGGACGGAGAGCGGCGGAAGCGCGGTTGAGCAAACACAGCGGGGGAATCTTCGAGGAAAGGGAGGGGAGGGGCGCTGAGGGATCGGCGTGTCCCGCGGGCTCCAGTCCCGCCGCCGCGTCCCCCGGCGCAGGCCGAGCTGGACGTGAGGGCACTCCTGGACATGCCTGCGGTCCGTGTCCGCCTGCCTGTTCGCTGTCATCCGGCACTTGTACCACCCCTCCCTTCTCTTCTTGAAATACTGGTGAAACTGGACACCACTGGATAGCCAATTTCATCGCTGCAAACCTTTAGCTGGATGTCGAGGGACACCTCAGCTCGGAAGTGGCTGCTCTGTGGGTCAGCTGGTCATGTAGAGGTGATGTTGGGTTAATTAACTTTGATTCCGTACATTCTGAAGGGCGAAATATGTCAGTCCTTGCCTCAGCACACAGGATGTTGGACACAACTGCTCGGCTAGATCATATCCTCGATCCCCTCACCCCGTGCCTAGTGAACCCTGCAAAGGCCCATCGCTCACGCTAGACAGAAAGTTTCGGGTGTTCAAGACTTAGTAGCTCACCTCTCCTATAAACCAGGGGCTGTTAACACTTTTCCCACAAGGTCACACCGGAAAGGTATGCCATTTTCAAAGGAACAGCGGGTCTGTTTCTGACAGATTCTGGCATGGGCTGTGCGTGGCGATCACGGTGTCCCCCGAGGCCTTTCCCCGGGCTGTGGCTCGGTGTGATACTCGGGCTCTAGAGGGAGCCGTGCTCGCAGGAGCTCAGGGCTCTGCCGCGGGAAGGTGAGAAACAGATCGCGCAGTAAGAACCTGTCTTCAGGTTCACGGGGACATACGCATTTACAGTCTTAGATTGACTCCTCTTTTTATTTTGATGCTGACTTGGTACAATGTATGTGGAACACACGGGTAAGAGAAGAAGTGTAATGGGAAAGTTTCGTATTTAATTACCTTAATCTTCATGGTTGACACATACTTGTCTGCAAGCAATCGGTTCTGTCTCATAATGCAAAATAAATGCATATGGAACAAACTACAATATCCATTCAACCTGCATCCAAATTCATATGTTCTAAGGCACACCTAAACCCTTGATTTCTAAGTTATTGACATACCACATTAAAATCCAGCCATATACCTTCTCATTTTCCTGCTTTGTTTTTGATCAAATTTCAGCACTGTCTGTATGTAGCTGTATGCCAACATTACATCAGCCAAAAATGTTGCATGCTTTTGACTTGGTGTAGAATACAGATCTTGTGTGTCTAGCTTTTCAAGATGCTGACCTTTAAGATCACAGTTGATTTTCAAAGGACTTTAAGAAGAGAAGCAGTACTCATATGTTTAACGAAAGAGATGCCTATTTAAAACTTTAAAATCAGCTTTAGGCTTTAATTCCACTTAATTTCATGTTGTCCAGTCACAAAAGATGGGAAGTGAGTCAGTGGTTGTTTCCAGTTTTTATGCAGGTAATCTCATGGTCCCCTTCTCCTGCCCTTACTCGCATCTCTTCTGTCAAGAGCTCCCACACTTGAGACAGGTGAGGAACCATACAGACCGTGCCCAGACTAATCAGTGTGACTAGTCAGTACTACCTTATTCAGTTTCCAGCAAGGTATTTCAGTGTTCACTAACACTTGGCTCTTAGATGTCCTTCTTGCTGCAGAGTGAGAGAAGGAGGCCACCAGTTTGCCAGAGTAAGCTGTTTAAACCAGCTTACCTACTGGCTGAGGGGAACTGTGTGGTTAGAGGAAGTAGGATAACTTTAGGTAGCCATTCTGAGGGAAGGAAAATTTGAGGGGAAAATTTGAAAGATAGGGGAAAAAACAGTGCAAAGGGGCAAGTGTAGCTAGGTAAGGTTGCAGGGCAAGGGCGGGATGGGAAAGGGAGAAGCACTGAGGTGAGGAGCTGTTGCTGCCACCTCTGCTTTTCTTTCTCTTCTTTGTTCAAGAGCAGATTTGACCACAGAATGAGAACTGCTCAGCACTGCCTGGCTCCAGGTGCTAACCAGCATGGGAGAGAAGGGGAACCTCACACAGCCTGACACAGGCTGATGCCTCTGAAGTGTACTCAGTAGTTAGTGACTTAACTGTGACAGTTAATCAGAATGGAATCAGAAGATCACATTTCCTGCCCACTTTATGGTATTTCAACAGCTCATTTAACACAGAAAAATTGTGCCTTATTTTAAACATATGTTGCTACATGCAGGCGAGCCTTCTGCTGACGTAGAGCTCTGGCAATTTGTCTAGAAACTTGATATTTGGCTCCCAAAGTGGAATGCCAAAATGTAGGCATCGTCTCTGTACATGCCTCTAAACCATCTAGCCATCCTGTGCTCATTTTACAATCAGCTGAGGAAAACTTAACTCCTAAGGTGAAGTAGATGTTTTCCTCGTATGGACATTTAAGGCAAATCAAATTAAATTTTTTCAGTGTTGAAATAAATGGAAGATTTCTATTGATGGAGACCAGGATGTTGCTGTGACTTTTTAGAATAGGTGGGAGACATGCAAGAGGACAAGCCTGGCTGCACGATTTAGTTTAGATGACCTCTTCCTCTCTGTGACATCTTCAGTCTGGCGAACTGGGTGGAATCATGGTTGTTCCCCATTTGGAAGGCTTGCCAGAATGCAAGCAGATTCTACAGATTTTCTTTCCTTGATATGGAACCAATTGATTATGGGAAAAGTGAGGAGAAAAGCAAAAGTAAATCTGTGAAACTCCATTTTTTCTTAAAGAGATGCATGTCTTTTGTTTTTACTGTATGACCTGCCAAGTCTTTAAACTGGTTTGCTTAGAGAGGGCTACAAATAACTCTTTGCTTAGCACAGCAATTGCCACATCGTGTTTTCTGTACTGTCATATATAATTGTTGAAGTGGAATGCCTCAGGTAACATCAGTGACGTAGCGGTTTCTTTACGCTGATGGTTTTGCAAGACTGTAAGTAAAATTTTGTAATAGTTATTAGTGTTTTGAAATGTTATAGTGCTATAGAACATTCATCACTCTGTGCTAACATAAAAGTCAGCAATATCATCATACCCATTAGTGTAAAATTTACTTATGGGAACAGGGTTTGAAATCACTGAGAAATTTTTCCACAATGAAATTGGTCCTGATATTTATCTTGGATTTAAATCTTTGTTTAATTTGTCTTTGTGACCCATATGATTGGGTAAATAATGTAATTATACAATTAATTATATTTCATTAGAAACCCCAGGCAGATAGGTGACAACTGTGACTTAGTACCTGCATCCATAAATATCTTAACATTTCTCATGCAGAGCTGCTTTATCAAATATTGTCTTATAAATGCATACACAGATTCACAAATTCCACTGAGAAACAGTATTTGTAATTAAGATGACTTATATAATGTTGTAAAATTAGTTACTAAGTTCCCTTTTTGAAGCACAGAAACTTAATTAGTATAGTCTCCCTGTGGGGAGCTAAGTCATTAAACTGGTGTAATGAAGAATCAACTTTTATACCTAAAAATAACTGTGTTTTTCCCTGAAATCTCCATCCAAATGGAAGTCCCAGTATCATAAATTCCTTGTGAATCCCTGATTTTCTTATTGTCTGAACTATTCTAAATTATTCTGTGATTCTAAAGCTACCTTGTGATTTTACAAAATCATATGTAGCTTAACAGAAAATAAAGTTTCACTGGGACAGAACTAGTTACAAACTTAAATCCAGTTCTGACATTAATGGATCTTCCTTTTGTTTGTTGAAAAAAAAGAGTATTAATAAACAAAACTGAAGAAAAAAGGAATTAGCAAAAGAGATTTCTCACAGGGAAATCACAGGTACCATATCTTTGATTTCTACTATCAACAATATTATTGTTGATAGTGAAATCCTGAAGCAAATATTTGTATGTTTTTCTGATATTCTGCGTTCAAAATCTGTGTTGTTACCACGTTGGTCATGCACACTTCTCCTCACTCATCATATCAATATGTTAAAAAGAGACACTAACACTGGAACAAATTTTGTGGGGGGTTTTGGGTCTGGGTGACTCTGGGATTCTGTGTGGAAATGATGCCTGCTTGGGAGGCAGGACAGGCATGCCCGGGAGTGAGAATTTGAGCCTTTTCCACTCTGAAAATTCTTTTCAACATTGCTTTGGTGTTACCTCCAAGTTCCTGTTTCCCACTCACAAAATGACATGTGATGCATTTATTATCCTTTCCAAAATCTTGTTTTGCAGCATTATTTCATGAAAAAGAATTGGATCAAAATTTTATATCAAATATTTGATCATATTTTTGTGCATTTTATTTGTGTACATTTTATTTCTGTGATCTTCAGTGATGCCTTAGGGTAAATAAGATGGTGTAAATGAAAATTTAAACCATGCTTTGGTTGATTTGCTGCATGGAAGGCTTCCAAAAGTGAGTGGCTACAGCAATAGCACAGCTGTGCTGTGAGGAGTGCCAGGGTGCTGCTCTAGTGCTGTGAACAGCTGGGTTTGTTTACTAGTGATGCTCTCCTGCTAGAGGACAAGCAATTACAAAACTAGTAGTAAATGTCACTGGAGCACAACAGAAACTATGGAGATAGAGACACTCAATTGTGTTGCTTCCTTCTGTGCCCAGAGGCTTTGGTTTATCCAAATCAAAGTGTTACAAGATTGAATCCATTGTTTGACACTATGATGCAGTCTGTCCTCCCTTTATTCCAGGTGTTCCATCCCAACTGTGAAGTATCCTCTTGGGGTATTTAGCTTACCCTGTTATATCTTAATGATATAAATTAATTTTGCAGTTCCTATCCATCTCCCTCATAAGATTTATTTTTCCCAAGTGTTTTTAGACACAAATGCAACTACCAGACCTTATTTATTTAGGTTTTCTTTTCGTGTCTGAATTTGTGAGGAAGAGACCAAACTGAAAAAAAAAAAACCAAAAAGCAACATAAATATTAAATAAAAATAAATAAAACCTATTTGAAAAGAGGCAAGTACAGTAAGAGTAGCCTTCTTTTTATTTCATATTGAATCCAGTCTCAGTTCCTGACTTTTTAAATTTCAGGACTGAAATAAATCCATTTTACTAGACAGTTATTTATAACTGTTAGTAAAACTTATTCCCCTTTCTCATAGATTGTTAAAAAATATGGACTTATTAATATTAGATGTGGCATATATAATGTCTCAGTGAAGGTAGTGCTAGTCAAATTCAATGTTCTTTGAAAATATTTGGTATGAGCATGCCTTGAAGTTTAGGCAATTACATGAGTAAACAAAACTTCAGTTTGAACAAATGTGGTCCCTAGGCTGTCATCAAACTTATTCTTAGGAACTGTGAGAGAGGAAAAGGTAAACAGCACTCTGTTTGACTTTGCTATTGTGATGTTTAATCTTCATGCAAAATGGCTTTCTCTTTTGGAGAAATTTGATACAACAAAACCCCTTTCTGGTTTGCTGGTTCTGTACTAACCAGGAAAATTGAGTTTCTTTAATATCCTGCATCTCTGCTCTTTGACATTACATTACTTTGTTGATGCTGCCTTTTTTGCTGAGGTGGGAGTCAGTAGATTGAAGATAATTGAAAAATGGATCAGATTAACTAATGGAGAATAATTCTGGATTTGATAATCGGACATAATTGGCTGCTATGCCAATAAAACACTATTCAAATGCTGCAAGAATTATCTATTTAACTTGACATAACTGCTCACAGCTTACTGAATAATGAAATATCACTGTAAAGTGACATTTTAAAAAAATGATACAACAATGCAAACAAGACATAATATTTACTGAAATTAGTGTACTTATGCCCTCAGTGTCAGACTTGAAATTTTATTTTCAAGGAACAAAGCAAATATTAAAATACATAAAAGCTAATGCAGCATGATTTTAGCTGAGTTCATCATCATGACAAGAAAGAGTGAATTTTACTTCACTGTAAAATGGAAAGTATTTTACTGTGTGATAAAGAGGGATTTGATTCCTACTGTCTTTGATGCCAGATAGCGTTGACAAAACACTGGCAGAGATCAAATCACCGACTAGATGTTTTTTGCCTCTTTGTGCTACTTGCCAACTCAAATTGTAGAAGTCAGTGTAAACAACTTAAGATTTTAGCCCTGCACAAAAAAATATGTGCAAAGGGAGAGATATAAGTGCTGCTAATCAGTTTCCTTTCTGTCCAGTATAAAGGGAAAGAAACATATTAGATCTGATTTAAGAACGAGGTCTGCAAGAGTTTTCTCAAATGTCTCTACACTGTTTTTTACAGACATATTCATTCTCTGTCTTTGAATGCAAGAACAATTTTAACTCAGCCAGTTTAAGGGCAAGGTGACTACAGCATGAGCTGGTGCTAACTAAAGCATTGCATTCCTGTGTGTGGAGCAATCCTCCCGTAGCAGCCAGCACTCAAATACATTCTTTCACCATATCAGGGGCACAGAGTGCACAGAGTGCACTTCCAGTGACTGCGTGAATTCATTGAGGAGTTAGTAAAGAAGGGCTGAGGAGAAACATCCAGTAACCAGCATTTAGCTACAAAAGCTGTGTGGTTTGTAGCAAAGGGCTGAATGTTGAACCCTGGAAGTCTCAAGGATTTTAAAACAACTGTATCATTATATTTTGTATTTTGATGAGTTAGGAGTCAGGTTAGGGTCTCTTGTAAAGCTCGAATGCCAGCATTCCAAACTGTTGCCTTTGAAAGTGCAGTTGTTTGATTAGCTGTGCTTAGAGCTTTGTGAGTGTAATTGAAAAGAATGTAAAGTACATAGACGAAATACGTTCTCACATTGAGTGTTTTCCTTAGAACAAAGAAAAACTACAAAATAATAACACTGATTAGTTATTATCAGAATGTGTACTTCCAGCTTATTTTATTAACAGCTACGTAGTCTAGGATTTTAAGTTTGAAAAATTGATTTTATTTTAGTCCAGTTATCTTGTTCTTTCCCCATGATATTTAACTTCAAAATAACACCAGACCAGTCTTTGTTTCCTGGTATCTGTCTCCATTATCTAAACCACACTGACTCCTGCTGATACCCACAGGAACATCTTGGACTACGTATCTCTTCCTCCACCTCCTAATTTGGTTCCTTCAGATTTGGTTCCAAATGGTGTATTTGGTATCTGAATGGTACAACAGTTGTTAGAATAGAAGGAAAAGTACCTTTCAAATAGAGAGTAAATACTCCTTGGCAATCTAAGACATCTAGAAAGTCAAAGCTGCCCTCCTGTAAGATTCCAGTTACAAACTTAGGCTCCTCAGTGCTTTGGTGAAGCAGTGGTAAGGAGTAGTATGTCTGCTGGTGGCAGGTACCCAGGTTAGTGCAAACTCTGAAGTACTATTGCTTTTCCAAATGCTGCATACTTTAGCACTTAAAAGGATTTTATAAACTCAAAGCTAACTTGCATTCAGGCAAAAATCAGAACTATACACCTTTAAAATAAGGTAAACTAGCATAAGACCTAAGAAAAATGAAAATTGTTATTAGATTAAACTTCTCTACTCATTCTTTCCTACAAAACATTGTCCTGTCCTCTAGGTTTACGCTTTTCCCCCCTATCTTTCATGGGTTGCAGTAAACCTGAAGAGTTCATTTAGGTCCCTAGGAAAAAAAAATTAAAATCAGTTGAAGAATTGGCTTTATATTAATTTCCTGATCTTCTTAGCAGTCTTCTGTTGTCTGCTTTTACTGCAGGCTCCTCCTTGCTATGCCTCTTTTTCATTATTTTTCTTCATTTCTTTTTAACCAAACATGATGTACAAGACACAAATAGGACTGCTAGACTTGTATGTCTCTCTCAGGAAACCAGTAACGCTAATGTTCAAAAAGTATGCAAAGCAGGGATAGTCTTCCCCTGTTAATGGGTGCAATTGTTTTCACTTTGTCTTTTGGCAGAGGGACACAAGAAGGAAAAAGTAAATAGAACAAGGCTAAGTCTGATAATAATGCAGAAGCATATTTACATTCACTCAGGTATATAGGTACAGTGCAGTGTGCCTTGTGCTGAACCACATACCTGCATGTCCAGAAGTTAATCTTGTTGGAGGTCGTTCCCATTTTCTAGTACAAGTCCCAGATGCAGGGCAAAGAACTGACTGTACAGCTTGCATAGTTTCTGCACAGAGGATGCCTTCGTGCTGATAAGGATCAGGGTGTGCACTGCGTCTCAATCACAATTCCCTGTGCTAGCAGCACATTCGTTTTTGAAAGATATAGAAAGATTTGGAAAGATTTAGCTAGATATAGGTAGCTTTGCCCTCGTTTGTGAATAATCTGTAGCATCTGTGCTGACCTTCTCCTTTATAAAATACAATACTGTGCAATATTGCAAAACACTGAAGGCAGTTAAGAGTGTACTGGTTAATTAGCAATCCCAAGAATAGTAAAAAATCTTTGGACCTGCTGGTGCAGTCCTTGATATTGTTTCTATTTTCCTGCCTTTTTTGTGTCATGATCAGCCCTGATAAATTTTCCTGAAATGCTTTAAAAAAAGAGAAACCTGTATTATTGTCTAGATTACTCAATTCCAATCTTAAATATTACTGTATTTTGATAATAACTTTGTTGGAGTTTTAAGGTCTTCCTTAAGTATTTCAATTAAACATGAAACCTGGTTAGGCAAACAAAATAATTTTTCAGATGTTTCACAGGATGCTTTCCTCCCTCTCTCCTCTTATTCTGAAAAGCAGGCTTGACATAAGCACCTCTTGACAAACAGCAGAGGCTTGAGCTGAGATTGTATCACCTTGGAATTTTAAAATCTCAGGAGGAATTTGAACTTGAGGTGTTACCTTTTCAAACATGTAGTACTGCCAGGCAGAGACAGACATTCAGTGGGGGAGGTGGAATTCCAGTACAAAAGGTCAGAATTGGCTGAATTTCAGCTTCCAAATTGTTTTAATATAGTATTTAAACTGTTACTGCACAATTCTGCTTAAATCCAGACTTCGCTATTCTTGAGTCCAAAGCTATGTCCCCAGAATCTGAAAGATTGTATCCAATTCTTCTGTTCTTCTGGTTTCAATATTTCTGAATACTTTATAGATTCTCATCCAAACTCCAAACTTGTTCAAAGTTTAGTTCAGTGTTTATTCTGTTATTTATTTGAAAAGACCGAATGAATTAATTGGGAAGTCATGTGTAGTGGTATGCAAAATACTTAACTAACAGTTTTGATTCACAGCAAAGTTTTTGAATTCAGCGTGCACTGAGAATTTTCTTTCACTGATTGTGCTAATTCCTAAGCCTTTTTACGATAAAGATTATGCTACATCCATTTTCTGGGAAAGAAAGGAGGGAGCACTAAGAGCTGGAACTCAGACACTTCCAGAATATAAATAGAGCCTGCTTTGACCATGAATTGACTAATGCATTGCTCCGTGGTTCACTTGAACCAGGAATCTGAGAAACAAAAAATCCTAGACTCACAAAGGCTTTTATGTGCTACTTGAAAGGAAGAATGGGGTCAGACACTTTTTTGGACTAAGCCTTGATGACACAGAAGAAATTTAAAGTCAAAAGAAACTAACAGAATTATGCAGGGAAACATTTTCTTGCTGCCAGCAAAGAAACAGGCAGGTTTTGTTCTGCATCTGGAAATTTTGCCAGCGATCAGCAGTGAAGACTCCCATTTGAGAAAGGCAGGCAGGGCACCAGCCTTTCTAGACTAGACTAGACCAGACTCTTTTGCTACCTACCCCTTCACTGTCTGCTGTAACTTACATTCATAACTTGATCTAATTTAATTCTGAAGGAAAACTGTTTTTAAGAAGGAAAGTTTCAGCTAAAACTGCTCTTAAGTTAAACTGTAGCTCCAGTCAGTGCCCATAACCACCCTGCCACATTTCCATAGCTGTTGCCCAGCAACTAATTCCCCTATTAGTTGTAGGTTTAATTTCCTTCACCCAGCTGTTCTCCATCTCCTTTTAGGTGTGTTCCACCAAGCCTCCCAGTTCTATCTCTGTCAGTAGCAAAGGGGCAAGTAACAGACACTGTTTAAGTGCAATGGAGATATTTTTAATATTAGGTTATTTTTGTATCCTTAACTTCATTTATCCTTCAGAAGAGTAGTCCTAGTGAAACATTTTATAAGCACTTGCTTTCAGAGACAGGGGTAATTATTATAGGGGGGAAAAGCCTTATATGTATTTATTACATATGTTTTTAAGCTGTTTTTTTTTCCCTATATAGCTTATTCATGCCAGATAAGTGAACTGATCTATAACAGCAATATGGCTAGAGTATGCAGAGAACTATACAGAAATCCTTTGACCCAGAAAATTACAGAGGTTTAACTGTACTACAAAATTTTCATCATAAACACAGCTCCACAGTTTAAATATTTGTCTGTTCAGAGGCTTTGTTTTCTCTTAACGATATTTTTAACTGTGAAAAATATATTTGAACTGGCTATACCCAAAGACCCAACTCCAGCTTTGTAAGTATTTTTGTCATTAGTCTTGGAAGTATTCTGCAATGTATAATGGCCTTTTTTTTGTTTTGTTTTCTTTCAAGTGTCTTTGATTTGAAGATGAGTGACCCAGCCCTTTACTAATTTTGCTTCAACAGTGCTTCCAGAAGAAAGACAGCAAATAAAAGTCAGTTGCTTATGTCTTCCTTCAGGTTCAGAGATTTTCCTTTACACAGCTGGCTGAATGCTAAAGTGTTTACTACTGAGGCAGATCAAAAACTAACTTCCATTACTAAAGCAGCATTAATTCTCTCTAGATCTGAGAGAAGTTGTCAGAAGATTTTTCAATTACAACCTATATTTATAATTTGATGGTATGTAGTTCATAACAAGTCTGAACCTGTAGAATCTGGAACATTTAGATCATTTCGTTTCATTTGATTTGCATTTATTTGTAATCTTTGTGTAGTTGTGCAACTCTATTAAAAGGACACATACTCTAATCTTGTTTACACTGTCTGTATAGTAGTTTAAACTTTATGGATTTAATTTGATGATAGAAAGGAGAGGAAAATCAGATTCAAAGTGTATGAGATTTAGACATGTAAGCTGCAAGTGTCAGCAATAGTATCTGCCTTGTTAGCAGGCTTAAAGCAGACATACATAGGTTTTGTTTCCTTCTCAAGATCAGTACCTCTGTGTCAAGGGACCATCAGCTAATGTTATCTCTCAACAGCCAGCTCAGTGGATATCACATCAATTCTGCTTTAAATTTGCCAACAAAACTTTTTTTACTTATATCCACAGTTAAAATATTGGAGCGTGATCATTTCCAGATAGAAAATAGCTGCACTCCCACCGGGTATCCCTTGTGGGGTGGCAGGGTATGACCACACAGCACAGTCCATACCTTGCAGACTTTCCAAGCCTCGTGTTGTCCTGTGTGTCTCTGTGACAGCATAAAAATACACAAACCGACCTGTGCATGTTCATGCTTGCTACTACCAGTAGGGATGCACTGCTACAAGTGAAAAGGAAGGAAACTTTAGTTCTCATTTAATATGGGCTTAATTAAGAGTCTGCACTTACTTTGGGATAGAACCCGACCCAAGGACCAGCTCTTTTCTGTTTCCCAAGTGGGTACCTATATCAATGTAGAGTGCTCTGAGATATTGCTAAGTACTGATTTCAGCTTGACAGAGGAGCTTTGTGCAAAACATCCATTTCAGATGTTCTAATATTGATACTTTGAAATTCTACAGCACATATTTTAACGTGTTTGAAGAACAAAATTTTCTTGCTTTATTCTTCTCAGACTCTACACCAGCAATCAGCACCAGAAATGTGTAATAGGGTTTTGTTTCAAAACTCTGATTTTTTTTGCATTTCATTTGGTCTCTATTTGAGGCCAAGTGAACTTTTCCTTTTTGTGCCTTTTTTGAAGCTGCAGTGTTGCTTGATATACTTCCTCATGTGCAGCAGCAGGTGAAAAGTACTTGAGAGACAGTGAAAGGATTTCTGCAGAAGCGGATGTGACATCAGAAAAAGGGAAGTTTGGAAATTGTAGCTTTTCAGCACATTAAGACACTCTTGGTCATGCCCTAATGCAATGCTGGATCCTAATTTAACCTGATTTATGCTATGCCTATTACCATTCTCTCTTGTAGTCAACATGGTCTCAGAAACAGTAGTGCACATGCAAACTGCCTATTACTAAGTTTTGATTATGAAATTTATAATTTTGATTTTGTGGTGTCATCACCTGCTTTTTTAATGTATAAATGGCTCTACAAGCAGTGAGACATAGAAGAAATGGGCCTCATTTTATCAGTGCCTGTGAAAATTAGTAAAAAAGTGTATCTAGCTGATTCATCTTGAACTATTTTATTTTTTGCTTTTCTATGAAGAGGAATAGAAGCAGGCAATAAAAGTCATAGCAGTTTTTTTATATGTGTTGTATTTGTGGCAGTCATTTATTTGTGGCATGATTTTATTCCTTCCTTATTTTTACTTCTGTTTACTACTAGTAGTCCTTGTTCTCTTTTCTTAAGAAGGCAATTTTTAAAAGACTAAAAAGGGCAGCTCCCCATGAATAACATCTTGATTTACATGGGTATTTCCAGACATAAAAATAAACTGATATAATTCAAAGGCATGAATTCCCAGGAATATATCCAAAAGTGACATTGTCCACACATGTGATCAATATTATTTAGCTGAAGACTGCCAAGACCAAACTAGTCATTCTCCTTTTAGTAGCACTGTGAATACACAGCTAAGAGCTTCCCCTCCCCTGCATGAATTCTGATTAGATAAAAGCAGACACAATTCTTTTAGTGATATGTTAATGTCATTGTATTTATCCCACTGCTTTTGGTCTTGCACTCTTCTCCAGACTTCCTGATTTATGCTCAATTAACAATGTTATTAGCACAGGACCTTCAAAACCTGGAAGCTGAGCTCATGACTGACTAAGTCTGTACCTACAGTACAAGGGATACAGGGAAACCAGCCATTTTTTAGAAGTTCTTTTGCTAAGAATTTTTGATTTTGAGATTAATTTTGTTTTTAAATCACTGAGCTAAGTCTATTAATTTATAAGAGCTTGAAAATATTTAAGTAATATGACTTCTAAAACTCAAGCTATTAATTCAGCTATTATTATAGCATACAATTTTGAAAAACAAGCTTCAAAAAAGAGACCAAAAAACCCCAAAGGAGACCAGCTAATAGCATCACGGGGAATTTTAGCTAAGAAATGTGACCCCTTTATTAAAAATCATTAAACTGAGAAATGTGCAAGTAATTTCAGAATACATCCCACTCAAATAATTAATTCTTACATGTTTTTAATATTATATGAAAACAGCAGGGACACTTTTTTGCAATTATAGCAAACCTTTAAAGGAAACATGACTTATGTTAAAATGATCTTCATGTTTTCCCTTGTTGTGTATTTGATCTTGTAGATTTTCTAGGAATCTTAAGGCATGACATACAAACGGCCAAAGCCATGAGGGGAGCATCATGTGTGCAAATGGAATGATGGATCTGACCCAGCTGTTGGTGACTGCTCTTTCTCAGCATTCCTACTGCTGTGGCATACTGTAGGACTGCATATCACTGCTACCTTTTCTTAGCTCCAAATCTGCACTCCATTTAACTTGTTTCTTTTTTGTATTTGGTTGGAGGGTTTTTTTTTTGTAAAGAATGCCTATCCTATAATATCCACTAGCACTCTCCTCACCCTCAATTTACAGTTAAAATGTTAGGGCTCAGTCATGTCAGTACAAGTTTTCTTGCTTCACTGGGTAAAATGACACAAACTTAAATTCAATGGTAATTTCACAATATAAGGAAATAATATTCTGATAAATCTAAATGTTATCTAGGTTAATTTCCTTCCTGAGTGACATTTGTAGTTCCAATCTTGGTATGCTGATAGAATTGGAAACAAAAGTTTTCATCACTCTAACAGAAATTATGTATTTGTAGTAAGACACAGCCAATTGACCCCTGTGATCAAAGTAGGCTGAAGCCCAAGAAATTCCTGATCACCTGAGATAAAATACTGAAGTAGTATGACAAAACAATAAGATTGTGTCTCACTACACAGCAAGACAAATAGATCAATAGGAAATGTTTCATCATAGTAAGAGAGGGAACTTTTATTTACTTAATGTAAAATGGGATTCATAATTCCAGTGAAACACTTCTGGGTGTGTACTGTTGTAATAAACACACACATTCCACTGAAGAGATTGAAGCTCTTTGCACTAATAATGAAAGTGATCAAGGTAGCATTTATTGCTTAATGATGTGTGTCTGCTGCATCTGATTAGAGGTACTACTGTGCCCTTCAGTAAAACTTGCAATAGACACTCCAGAGATAAGTATGGGTGGGTACACAGAGTGAGTGTCTCCAGTCTTGCTTCATGACTCACACAACAACATGTCGCAAAGCGAAGTATGGGACTGAAGAACATTTGGTTTTTCCAGTGAACAAATAATAAAGTACTCCAGACAGAGTACTAAGGTTTGTCAAATCCAAGTACTCCAGCTTCCCTTACCTTGGGGGACAGGATGAGAAGTAAGGGCTAGTTTCAGAGCCTTAAAAAGATTGTGCAACTGATGGTGTGGTGACAGTTGCTTGATAAAATGCAGATAAGTCTCACCTTCAACACAGGCCTTTATGTAAACTGTACAGTCTAGCCCAAAATGCCTGTCTGCAGTTTGCTAACTTAAGTTCCTTTTAGATTTTATTTCCTGGTGGTTTGTTTGTCATGCAGCTCTCTCAGCATGTCTTTGCCGCTCTTTCTTCAGAATTATGTTTTGTTGCTTGCTTTGGCCCTGATCCCCATAGTCAGTGGTATGATTTTCTCTGTATTGTTATTTATTTTTTCTTGTACATATTGCAATTGCTATAGCTAGTCATGTGAATGCCCTTCCTCACAATGATTTTTTCAACTGGGATGAGGGTGGGAGCAGGAGATGCAGCCATATTGTGACTTAAAAAGCCTATCTTTTAATTGGTTTTCTTATACATAGTCTATAGTATTGGTAACTCAGATTAACAACAGCAGATACTATTTAGTCAGCTTCCTTTTGATATGTAAACATAAGCAGTCACACCTGCTTATACATCAAATAATCAAGTAACAAGTAAAAAATGTAATATTTAAGTATCTCACCTCTCCTTGGAGTGCCTGAGGGAGCCTGATAAAGATAGCTGAAGAGTTAAAGAGAAAACCAATGAATCCAATGACTGCTGAAGCACTGGAATTACGACTGAGGCTAGTAAAAAGGAGTTAAATGGAATTTGTCCTGAAATGGGCTTTCTGGCAGCCATTCAAAACTTGACTAATTGTAACAAGAAAGGACTTAGTGTAATCCTGCTGTTGATTTAATTCCTAATGTTGCTTTTGTCTGCAGTACATGAATTACTTTACAGCTTCACATAGCCTAATTGTGATCATAACCACTTAAGTTTACTAATAGTAACACTTTAAAGGCACATATTGGAAGTCTAACAAGTGAGATTTTGTTATAACACCACTTTTCCCTTGATTCATAATATCATTTTAATCCTATGTATACTTTCCCTAAAAGCTTTGACAAAAGGCAGCAGTAAGTATACTTGCTGTGACTATAAGCTCGTGATGAATGTGCTGTTATACAGTATTAGTATGCTGGGACGTACATCAAAGAAAAGTAGGAACACAGAGCTTTGGGAATTTGAGACTATTACAGAGACTATTGCATTTATAAAATGCTTAATTATTTGAGGAACATTTAGTTTGGATTTGGGTCAGGGTTTTTTTGTTTGGTTAGGTTTTGGGTTTTTTGGTTTTTTGTTTGTTTTTTGTTTGTTTGTTTGTTTGGGGGTTTTTTGTTTTTAGTTTTTTTGTGGGGTTTTTTTGTTTGTTTTATTTTGTTTTGTTTTTCTCTCACTATAGGACTTTCTAAAGTGTGACTAACAGTTACTTAATTCCTTTGAGAATCAGCCTAAGAGTACTGATAATCACCTTGTACTCATTGGTTCTTGTACTCAAATTTGGTTTTAACATGAATAGCTTTTTATAAACTTGTCCTTGTTTTGTCTCTGTGCACATGGCACAGATATCATAGTTAGGGAGTTTCCATGTGTTACTTTTAAACAAGGTAAGCTCTCTGAGGTTTTGTTGTCAGCTGGGATCTCTGATCTCCTGGTCAAACTATTAGCTCCTTTTAGCACTTGTGGAACCTTCAGCTCTCCTGCCATTAACATGAGTGATGACTTGCACAAAGCCACTAATAATTCTCTGTTGGAAATAACTCTTCTCATACATCACAGTGTCCCATATATCTTGTCCAGACTGGAACAGCCTGAGAGCCTTAGAGTCTGCTTGCCATTCTGGGACTAATGAATATCCCAGGGCTTTTTCATCCTACAGTTTGTTTCAGTAAGGCCCTCTTTTATGCCAAAAGACTGGGCATTTGGTGGGGCAGGATTAATTAAATGTCTGTTGGTGATTATATTTGTTTTTTTATTTTTACAGGTGGGGTTTTAAAATTTTTTTTATGTCTACTCTACAATCTTACAAAAGATTAAAGTAGGACTTAATGACCAGTACTTGTCAATTTACCATTTTATGTAGACATAGTGAAACTATAGTGAAACCCAATAGGTTTGCTTAAACTGTCAAAAAGAAATGAAGTATATTAGATTGCTTTGTCATAACTTTTTTTTTACTTTGCTTACCTAACATTACCTGAACCCAGAACAACATTTCTGGAGTTAAAAGACAGTGTTTCTGACAAGGTAACTACAACATACAGAACATATAAAACTCTGTGACCCTTTTCAATCTGATTTGGGTATCTTCAATTGCTGTTGAAATACGGTAGTTACTTTGAATGAAAAATGAAAAATGAATATGTGTTTAAAATGAAGTGGATCAGGATGGATATGAGTAAAAATACTGAATGTGCCACAGTCATGAGGATAAGAGAATATTCATGTGGTTTCTCTTTATACTTTAAATATTGAGATTAGGACTTTCAGTTTCACTTCAGCCCTTTTCAGTCAGTGAAGGTAGAACACACCTATGCTCTGAATGGCCCTCCAGAGTAGCCTTACTTAATTTTAATGGGGATACAGGAAGATGAAAGACAGAAGGCTCATAATTTAGGGTAAAGTTGAATGCTGATTACTCTAAATGCAAACATCTATTCATTCCACTGGTTGGTACTGTAATATTGACTTTGTAATGTAAGGCAGGGCAGACCAGGAGTGAGTTATGATTGCTATTCTTTATGTGCAAATCCAGAAACTTGGCTAGACGTGTAAGGCGTGTAGAAAAGAGTGTGATAAGAATTCAGAAGTTTGGTCTGATGCTTTCAATGTCAAAATTCAAATACATATAACTTTATGAAATAGCTGAATTTTATCTACAACCAAGAAGAATCTTATTTAGGTAAGATACAAAAAGATACTATCACTATATTGCTGGAGTTGCTTTTGTCTTAGGGAAGTATTTTTTGTTTCTCTCTTAGGCATTCTGGGGAATGTCCATAGAAATTACCTGGAGAGCAGACAGAACATACCACAAAAGCATCTGAAACTAAAATGGACTAGGTCTTTAGTCCTAGAATTTGTGGTTTGCAATCTGTCATCACTGTGAAAATTACATCACTTCAGAAATGGGGCAAAGAGAACAACTGCAAGAAGTTTCAGGAAGTTTGCACAGAAAATAGCTCTTGCTTGTGATGACGTGACACACTGAGTGTGGTCCTTTTGCAGGGAAATTGGTTTAACTCGGAAGTTCTTCATTTCAGACAATGAGGAACACATTGTAGAAAATTTTTTACTAATGCTGTCAACTGATTATAGTTACTGCTATGAAAAGCACTGTGGAGATACTGAAATTGTTTTTCAAGCATCTTAGGTAGACCGGCTGTAAGATACAGTCTGCTATAAGGGCACTTGTTATAGACAGAATACTCTACTCTAAGTGGTGAATACTATACTGTGACTGGTATGCTTCATTGTCTAATGATAAAGAGGGACACAGAAGACAAAGTTTCACTGACTCCTTAGTCTTGGAATATACTGAGAAAGAGTGGTAGTACTAAAAAGTGAAGTGAAAAAGAATTGGGACTGTGGGTATGACGACCTGCTAAGTGGACTGGGGTTAAGCGTGGCAGGTCACATGCAGCTACTGTCTAATGAGCACAGTGGGCTTAGAGTAGAGGAAACAAAACCAGGGGATTTAGCAACTGCACAAAAATCTCCTCAGCTACTGAACCTGTGACCCTGCGGCTTACACTGGACAACATTATTTTAGTGACTTAATATGGCAAAGAGAGAAAGCTGTTCAAATATATAAATTAAAAATGTCAAAATATCTTTTTTTGAAACTCCAGTGACACTAGGAAGAGGAGGCTTGTTGAGAGAGGTTAGTATGCCTGTAATACCGACCAAATTTTCCTCTAATTAAAAAATCTGAGGCCTTAGAAGTTCTTTTCTAAACAAATAGATATACCAACTTTATGATTTTTCCATTTGAAAATAGTAGCATTGCTGAAGGAATATGCTGATCCTCAGATTCCTTTGTTTAGAATTAGAAAATAGATTCTAATGTGAAGTGTAAACGCTGAAACTGCATACATTATACAAAGGCAATGATGATCCTGCCTGTGAGCACTGAGAGTGCTTCCTCTGGGGTTAGCTTTCCAAGACCAAACTAAAGAGAATAATTTGCTTTCCTGTAGTGGTCACTCCTGAAAATGATGTCATAGGGATGGCCAGATCAGTGAAGTCACATCTCCAAACAGAAGTGTCAGTTTGACACATGGCTTTCTAAATGGGGAAGATTGCACAATTTCTTCAGTTATGTGCAAACATGTCTTCCTTTAAATACTTTCTTGCAGTATTCTGTCACATACAAGCAAAGTATGCAAAGATATTTCAAGATTTTGAAATTTCAAATTTTTTTTTTAAATTTTCCTAATTTCAAAACACAACCAGTCAAAAAATGAAATAAAATTCACAGATGGTTATTTCCCCATATCATTATCATCTGGATCCTTAGATGAAATAAATTCATGGTAGTTCCCTTGTATTCTGCAGTTATACAACTTCATGTGAGCCGAAATTTTAATTCAATATTTTAAATTTAAAATGTCTCTAGAATTTTAAAATGGGTTTGTAGTTGTATAGTCCTTTGAAGTTCTTGTAATTAAAACATTGGTCATTATTTCTCTTTGGACCTTCCAACTGTCTCAAACACTTGTAATTACTGCTGCTAATACATAATATTATGAATTATATATTAACATAATGCATAATATAAACATATAAGGAAAACCACTAAAAATGTTTAAATCAAAACACTGAGAGTTTTAGTAAAAGAGAGAGGTAGTTCTATTTACCTGTGAGTGAACAGATGGATATTAAATGGAGCAGTTAAAAACTAAATGTGTTAAGCATTTGTAGCCTTCCACTACTTTGATCTGTTCCACAAATGTTCTAGATTAAGGGATGTGTGATGTAAAAATGCTGTGTAGCGAGTATTTTGTTTAGTTTGGGTCACAGCCCAGTCTGACATGACATATAAATTCTGTGCAGAAAGACTTTATGGTATTTTTTTTAGTGGATAGTTTGGGCAGAAATCCAAACTGGGTCAGTAAAAAGCCAGTGCCAGCCAAGCTTGGTTTTGGTTTTCCCCATTCTTCTGTAATTTGTGTTGAGGCTATCATCTCTCTGTGAAGCTTAGAAAGACTCTTTTGGGCTGCAAGAATTCCCCTGGCCCGGGCATTCAGAGCTTTTAGGAACTAGAACAGAATGCTGTAAACAAAAGAGCACTAAACCCAATTGCCTCTGTTCTGTTTTCCATCCCTGGGTCTTTCACCGGGCTGAGCAGCTGTTGACATGTGGCGCATGAGGACAGAAGGCCTCTGAAAGGGAGCAGGAGAGCCCAGTGAGGGGTTTTGAGGAGGCACAAAGAGGGACCCCAGGATCTGCACTCTGCCTCCTGCTCTGCTGGAGTTGTATGACCCTCTCCGAGCTGGTTACACAGCACATTGCATGAAGAGCCATTTTTAATATAATCCCAAGCTTTAATGCTGCTGGAAGAGATCCTTGTTTCCCTCGGTGTCTCGCTGTTAGTGGTGGAAGGAGCCAGAGGAGGAAATGCAGCAGACCTGAGCCAGGCATGTGGCACCAAGGTGGAAGTGCTACAGGGGCCAGATGTGGGGGTAGGATAAGACAGCAGGCTGAGCAGTAGAATGGTCCTGTACTGAGGTCTGGAGAGGAGGAAGAGGATGAGGAAAATGCTAGGAGGAGCAAGGTAGAGGCGGGAAACCCTGTTCAGTCACAAGACTTACAGCCACCTCCACAGTTACACAGTTCACTGTGTGTCTAATGCAACATCTGAACCTCCTTCTCCTGGAGAAGCTCTGTCAACTTTGTAACCCCTGTGACAACCCCTAGCATGCCCCAAAGACCCCACTTACTGCACCAAGACGGTTCAGACTTGGCTAGCCCCTCACCAATTCATTCTTGGAATCTTCTGCCACTGCAAAGATGAATGTTGCTTTTCACCCCTGAGGCTGTAAGAGTAATTTTGGCCTAGCTTAATTCTAAAGTTTTGAACTTTCCCACTATGTTTCTTTAGTTGCTATAACATAACTGCTACAAGTACACCAAGAGGCAAGGTTAGAGTTAACTCACACATCTCTAACTGTTTGCTGGCTTTGTCCTGCTGGAAAGAACCATTGAAGAACCTGAATCATTGTCATCTGCAAGGGCATTCTTGTGGCACAGAGTAAATAGATTCATAAGAGATGCTTTCAGTTGCAGATATTAGAAGCAGATCAATCCTACAGTGAAACTGCCGCTCCAGAGTGACTTCAGCCAAGTAAATTCAGTTTTGCCACAGCCCTATTTACTTACATTTTTGACATAAACATTTGGTGTAACAATTTTGACAGATATATTGCCAGAAAACTGATAATATAAACCAGTAATTTTCTACTATCTTAGCTCCTAGAATTGACTTACTGTATATCAGAGCATGGTACCACCATACATTTAAAACATTTCAGTACTGCACTAGAGGCACAATTAATGCTAGCGATTACAGGAGAAATAACTGTAGTCCTTCCTTCCAGCCAAAGAGTAAAAGGAAAAAGAACAAACCATTATGTTTTGTAATACCTTCAGTGTCTTTCCTGGCTAGACAGATGAATGGATTTGAGTCACGGAATCAGAAAAATTATCTCTTCCAATTGTTTTACTTTCTCTAATTACTCAATTATCCCAATTGTTTTAGTCACTATCCAGTGTCACTTTTAGAAACAATGAGCAATAAATGGACAGTTTAACTGTTTATTTTTAGTGTAATAACAAAAATAATTAGTATAATAACAGGAAAAATTTTCAATAGAAAACTATGCCTTCCTTTGATAATAAATTGATAATAACAGTTCTACCTGTTTACTTGCTGATGTGGAGAACAAGAAACAGCTGCTGCCAACCTAAAAGAAACTGCCTGCAGAAGAGGTGACTCTTTTAAGCCATAGACACACTTATGATGCCAGATAGTGCTTGAAAATTAAAGCTAGGTAATCTAGAGATCAGTAATGAGATGCAATTTTTAAACAGCCACTGCAAAGCAGAACATTAAATCTTACTATGGGATTTGTAATGCTTGAGATTATTCACAATGGCAAAATATCTTTGTGAGGCAGATGCTATTACTCAGACACTTCCTTAAGCTGCAACTTTAAAACCTCTAGGACTGGTCCCGGCTGCTTCCTTCGCAGAAACGGCTTTAGTGACACCTCTCATGTCAGTTAATCTCAGATAAATTAAAAAAAAAAAATCTGATCATGTATCTTTGCACCTTCTCTAGGCACCTAATGAAACCTGTGTCATTTGGGCAAGGGTGCTGCACACAAATAACAAAGCTTCACAGTTTATGGGCAAATCACTCAAAATGTTGTAGAAAGGCAGATTGTAAAAATGATTTGTGTGGTTGCAAGCTTCATGACAAATACTGAGATCCAGGAAATGTAATTTAGTAGTTAGTCTATTTTAATCAGGAAGACAAAGTGTGAAAGGCTTAGTCCTGAGCTAATACAGCTGAACAAGTTAGTGAATTAGACTTGTAATGCCCTACGGCATCCCAGCTGTCTCCTGTGGTAAAGCCCATAAAGCTATAGGCTTTATCAGTACCTCTTTTTCCTCATAATTTCACTCTTCTCTAAATGGGGGTCATTTGTTCCATCTTGGGAGGCCTAAATCCTACTAACCAAGAGGAAGGACAAGTAATTGGAAATCTTTTCTTTGCACCATCCTTAAGGAAGAGCTTAAGGCCTGTTAATGCTTTGCTGCCTTCTTTCTGCTCATTTTCTCCCTACACTCTGGGAAATGTCCCAGTGCATATTTTTGTGCCTGCTCATAGGTGGGTACAGTTTATTCCTTTTGCATAACCGCTTCTGTGGAACACTCCATGACCTCTGATGGGTTTAGTTTACCCATACAAATGAGCTCACATCAGTTCATTTTTCAAGGGATTATACAGTCCAGCTGCATTTGAAGTTGTTTGCTATATCAGGTTCCTTTACTGATGACTTATGTATGTATTAACACAGTAAATGGCACTCCTCTTGGCACGATCAAGTTTCTTGTCCTTGGCCACATTAAATCTTTGTGTAACTCCACTGTTGAAAATCTCTGGAGGGAATGTATCCCAGTATGTTCTGTTCACAATGAACAAGATCTTTCAATGACTTGATTTCTGCTGAAAATACTTATTGTGGCTTTTATTGTCATTTGTGCTAGTACATCTCTCCTAAGGTCAAGGGTGCTTCATTAGAGTAAGCAGAAATAGATGGAATTAATTTTTTCTTCCTTTTGTTCCTTCCACAAGGTGGAAAAAGGAGAAAAGAACTAACTAAAACAAAACCCCCAAACTATCAATTTTTGTGTTCCCATGATCAAATTGGCTGTGCAAGGGCAACAAAGCTCAGAGCTGACACAGTGTTAGGAGGAGACCAAACCTGGGTGTTAGCAGTCCAGCTGATGAAGTCTTCTATTACTGATGACAAAGGCTTTTAAACTGAAATACAATTTGCTTCTCTTTTCTTCAACAGCGATCAAGATCTAAAAGAAAGCCATAGTAAAGGAGCCAAACTTGCTTCACTGTAAAAATGAAATCAAATAAACACATACTGATTTCAAAATTTTTATAAAATTCATTCACATTTTTCTGATTTAATACATTAGTTCCCATCTTGTGCTATTAGAGGGAGTATAAGCTGAAAACTCTCTTATCCTCAGATATGAATTAGTGGAGAAGATTTTTGACACTGCTTTCCTGTAATACACCTCTTCAATGATCACTATGTAGAGATACTTCCTTTTCATTCCGCTGTGAGCTTGTCTTTTAGTGCCAGAATTTCCATTTATCATTTCCTTCTTTTATCCTTGCATCACAAAATGAATGGCAAGAGGCTGACTGCACAAAAAAAAGGTCTGGAATTTATTACTAATACTAAAAACAATTTATTCATGTTTGTGAGTTTAGCAATGCAATGGAATTATCTTGACTATTTTTACATATGCATCAGCTCAGAATTCCTGGGGTACTGGGTTCATTAAGGGAAGGACAAGATGGCTGCTCTTCAGGTGATTGACAAATCTATTTTTACAGTCTGTGGTCTTATCTTTTCAGTAAGCCACAGAACATCCTCATGGGTATAGAAAATAGGAAAACACAATATTGAGCTGTGCCAGTCAGAAATGTGAGGAGGACCTGAGACCTTTCCATGCCACATCTGCCTTTTCCTTTAAGACAGGTTATACATCATTGGAACTGTATATTGTATCTTAGCTATACAAATAAAAAAACAGAAAAATGTAAATCTGTAATAATAGCAAACATCATTCCGCTGTGTTTTGCTCCTGGACAGTCCGTATCTGCCCAACTATAGTTGGGCTTTTGGTCACAGGACTACTCTAGAACTTGTCTGTAAAACCACTGTTGATAGCTGGTCTGCAGAACCAACTGAGCAGATCTGCTCCTACCTCGCATTCTTAAAGCTGCCTTTTACCCCTCATGGCTCAGACTGGCACTGGAGTTGCTCCCTGTAGTAGGCGACTCCCCTTCTCCCAGGAGTCTCCTGGTCTGCACAGTTTCTCACTGTCTCACTCTGGCTGCCCCCAGGCTGTACCCCAGCAGCTTTTCCACTCTGAGTGTGCCCAGTTGCTGTCAGGATGAAGTGCTCCCCTTTCTCAGGCAAACAGGCAGCTGTTCTTCATCTGGTCACAGGACTTAACAGAATGCTGGATATGCCTCTCCTTAAGTGAACCCAGAATTAGGATGTTACTTCACTGGAAGCACTGGTAGCTTTTTGGCATTGAATATAGTTCGTAAGCATGGCCAGCAGATACCCCAGTATTTAAGGGGAAAAATCTGATTTTGCATGCATTTGTTTCTAGGCATGGCTGGAATGGGAATAATGGAGCTATCTTTGCAAAGACATTATGGGATGAAGAGGGGTCTGGGACCTATACAGCTGTCTTCCAAAATACGGCATTACTATAAACTAGCTTGGCAGCACCCCTGAACAGAACAGTGGGGAGCAATACCTAACACCTCTGCCTATAAAGAAAGGGACTGGAAATTCTAGCCTGAGAGGTTAGAAGCTGCTGGCTTTTCTTATACAAGCTTCCATAAAATGACATTATATCAGAGGACTTATTGGGCAACTTGGATATTTCATTGTATCTGGGGAAATGAGCGAGCAGCTAATAAGAAAAGCACATCTGAACAAACAGAGGATTGTACAGTTGGATCCTTTACCACAAGGATCCAAACTGTAGCTTTAAGTTATGTGCCTCTTCTGTGAAGTTCAGCTTTGATGCTGATGGGAAGTGACTGATCAAAAGTAGAACTGGTATAGAGGATATAATTTGGATCAACAGCAAGGAAATAAATAGTCGGGAGATATTGAGACTGATCCCACTGGGTGATTTGGGTTCACTGGCATCCTCATCCTCAGTGACTTTCTGTCTCAGATGCTATAATAACATTCTCAGTATCCTGTTTACTGAAACAAATGGAATAGTTAATGATGGTACAGTTTTCCTTTCTAATTTAGCATTTAAAATTTTAAGATTAAAATGCTTTAAAGCCAACAGCAGAGGACAAGAAGGGTCCTGGCAGCATAAAAAACATGCTGGCAATAGCAAAGGGCTGAACTGTTAAAACTGTCACAGATAATGGGGGTTTTTTCATATTAAGGTGCTGTCACATGAAGGATAATTTCCTGCTTTTCAAATTCCTAGTCAGGACTGTCCCATTTACCAGAGGGTGTGTCTGCTAACTCTTTTCTGGAAATGATAGCTGTGTGCAACTACTATTTTGGTGTTCCATTTTTTGGTAAAAGTTTGCTAGGCTTGTTCTTAACAAGAGCATTGAAGGCAACTGAAAAAATAGGTATGAGGTCTTTGGACTGCAGCACTAAATCTGAAAGTATTTGAAGTACAAATTTTTCTGGTAGTTACAATCAGGCCATTCTAGAAGCAGCTTTGTGTAGATTCCTATTAAGAAAGAAAGGGAGCAGCTTAAAAAAGAGTGGGAGAAATCAAGGACTGTTGCAGGAAGAGGGAGATGGCTCATGAATTCTTAGAAGAAGGGATGAAATTCTACTAAGAGGGGAAGTACTCAGAAGTGGAGACAGGAAAGGAGAAGAAACACTGAATGGAAGGGACAAGAGAGACTGGAGGGCAGAGAGAATGAGCCTAGAACCAGAGACTAGAGGGGAGAAGATGAACAGAAGTCCAGCTGAAAAGCCCTAATCAACAAAAAGACAAGAGTATTCAGAGTGTAAATGTGAAAAATTCTTAAGATTTTAAGGAGATTTGTGAACTCTGGCATATTTCTGTGTTCCACATAAGCTATACCCAAGTCCAAAAAACAAGGCCGCCATTGTCCTGCATCTCATGTTCCTATATATTGCTGTGGAGATAGTGTTTCCTTCTTCCACACTGTCTCATCTATATAGTTTTTTATAGCTGAGGCATCTCAGCTAATATGAAGGCACCGTGCTGAGGTCACTAGGATAATTAGGCATTTTGAAAAAAAACCATAGAAATTATATAGAGAGGGATAGCGTATGATCAGATGAACCTGTGTATGTATATGGTATAGATAAAGATATTTTTAGCTGTCCACCAGTTATTTACAATGAGATACTACCATGATCTTTCAATATTTCACATCGCAGACAATGAAGCAGCTCTTCAGAACTGAAAACTATACCTATATAGGAGTATAATCAAAGTATCCTAAAGCAACATGACTGGTATAGAATACATTAGGAGGTACAGGCCTTGTGAAAGTAGTTATTTTTACCTTCTGCATTGTATCCATAGTTACTATTGCATATTGCTAAAATCTATGAGCCATGTATTTGTGCTTCTTCAGATGGGGGTTGCTCCCCAGTTTGAAGGGTATTTTTACTTGGATTATGCAGACTCTGACTATAATATAAAGCAGAAAGTGGAAGCTTTCATAGAATCCCAGAATATGCTGAATTGGAAGGGACCCATTACAAGCATCAAGTCGAAGGCCTGGCCCTGTGCAGTGCTCCCCAAGAGCCGCACCGTGTGCCTGAGAGCATTGTCCAAGTGCATCTTGGACTCTGTCAGACTGGTGCTGTGACCACTGCCCTGGGGAGTCTGTTCCACTGCTCAGCCACCCGTGGGGTGAAGAACCTTTTCCTGATATCCAATCTAAACCTCCCCTGACACAACTTCAGGCCATTGCCTTGGGTTCTGTCACTGGTCAAGAGAATGAAGAGATCAGTGTCTGCCCCTCTGCTTCCCCTCACGAGGATGTTGAAGACTGCAATGCTGTCTCCCCTCAGTCTTCTCTTGTCTCGGCTGAAGCTATGACTCTGTTTATACTCTAAAATCTTTATTATTCTCATTAAGTGAAAAGATTAAGACTCAAGAATCTCTCATAATAAACCAAATTAAGTAATGTAACCAGAGACTACTGATAGCTGTTTTTTTAGTTTGTATGTTTAAAACCCTGCATCACTTAATCCCTGCAAGTCTTTTCCTAATTGTACGTCTGCAGGTTTTGGATTACTTAACTTTTTTTTATTGTGTACAAATCATGCAAAACCATCTGAGAAAAATATGTTGAAGAGCAAGCCAGAGCAATACCTTATAAGGCATTTCATAGCAGTTCCAACATGTGTCACAGAACACAGCTGTGTGCAGAGTGCTTCCCAGTCATCATCATAGTATGTGAGTCAAATCTGCAATGCAATGGGAGAGGAACTACTTTGTAATATGTCTATGAAATTAAAAGGGATTTCAGAGAAATTGTCTTCTAAAAATGGAGCTACTTCTTTGTCACTGTGAAGATCAGTTAACTAGTTTCATTTGTAGCAAAACCAAAAACCATACAGAAAATTCAAACATATGTTTAAACTTTAGCAAAATATATTCAGGTATTTTGTTATGCTACTTGCCTAGGAAAATATTTTTTCTTACTTAAGAAAACAGGGGAATGAAGAGATGTCTGGATTTTCCTAAACCTGAGGGGTTTGGTTAAACAAATTGAAACCAAATAATGTACAGTTCCATCATAACAAAGTTTGGTTCAGTCAACCAAAATTGAAATGTTACTGACTTGGATTTTCTGCTATTAATTGCAGGCAAGCCGTTGGTTAAACTTTTTACTTTACGGGTGACCTTTTCCCCTACGCCTCCAGTGCATTATATGTATGGCAATCAAATAGGTTAAGTTTTTAAAAAGGCACAAATAACCTATGACCTTAAGGTGCCTGTAACTGAAGTGCTGGATTCAGCCATTAGTGTAGGGTCAGCTCCACAATTCAGACCTCAGTTGGTACATCCCCAAAATATGTGAAGAATTTGGGACTGGAATTTAAGTTTCAGTCCCTTTGAAATTCATCATTTTTCAGAAAAACAAGGGAGGAATCATGCACTACAGGGTGAAAAGAATCCTTTGGAAATGGAAACCTCTGAAGTTAACATTAGTCTTTTTCCAATTATTTCTTCAATAAGCTTTAGACCAGACCATTTCATAGTCTTTTGACATTCTTCATGGCTTTCTGCTAAAAACACAATATAACAGAAATGTGATATCATCGGCGACATGCTGAGCATAATGCAGTAAGCATAGGGTTACAAGAGGCTCCTTTCTGCTGTTTTAAGAACCATTCTCAGCAGAAACCATGGGAATCTGATATGGAAACCAGAGTGCTTTCTGCAGAACTATAATTATTAACAGATTTTTGCAATAAAGAATGCATGTGGTGAGTTATAAAAGAAGACAGACTAGGCAAAGAGCTGAAATTTTGACTAGAAATTGTTACCGTCTCCTTCCTACCATTGCCTCCCACACCAACCACTAAAAGCTAAATTCCTTTGTGGGAGCTCAGGACAGTAAATCCAAGATTTTCTTTTTTTTTGGAAACTACTTGATGGTAGTTTTTTTGGAAATTGACTTGCATTATTGTTAAATGAACCAGCTATGTGTTCAAGTTGTTTCTAATTCCTTGAGGAAGATCTCCCTCTGGAAGTGCTGATAAATTTTGCTGGTTAAAAAAAAAAAAAAAAAAAAAAAAAAGTAGGATTTATGCTATTTATAGCTCTAGTGACTAAACATATAGACTGCAAGACTCATATGTGAGAGGAATCTCATGATGTGAGACCATCTGGTGCTCTGTGAGGGAGGCCAAAGGCAGTTTTCGGTACACATCTGTAAGTCATCAGGTCATGCATATCCCTTCCAGAAAGAAGAGTGGCTTTCCTAAAAATTTCATGAGACTGTTTCAGAAATGAATGTTATGTTAATAGATTGCTATCCCCATAGGATGTTTTGTCTATTTGGTAGCATAGAGTTTAAGGATGGGTCTTACTTCTTTTAAAAAAGGTTTAGAACCGAGTGAATTTGTATATGCTCTAAAAATAGAGCACAAATTAATACTAAAGTTATATTCCTTGCATTTATAGCATAAAATCAATAGATGTTGCAGCTCTTGATGTGTGTCTGTTAGAGCTAACCTATTAGATTAATAGAGTCTAAAAAAATGATTATTTTAGTTTCATAACACCAGAGAAAGACGTGGAATGTGAGATTTCTATTCCTTTCAATTCATTTAACTAGATTTTTATTGCTTTAGCGTTTTAGTTTTAGTTGGATCTGTTGCATCTTATTTTGAAAGGCCAAGTGGAACAAATTATGTAAGAAATAATGTTGCTTCCAACTGTGAATGGAGGCCTTATAAAAAGGCAATAGTAGGAATGGTCGACAATTTTCTATCAGATAAGTTTTCACTATTAAACTGTGATTTACTTAAATGTGTAATTGGCAAA
>VWYO01010512.1:1030525-1056932 GCA_013400275.1 Rhadina sibilatrix | reverse complement strand
AAAAAAAAAAAAAAAAAAAAAAGTATATATTTTAAAGGATTTGTGATACCATGCAGTACCTTGTTAGAAACCTCGTCTGCTTCCTTGCTAACTCATTCAGATTGCTGCTGTGGAGCCTTGGCTTTCAGAACTTCACATCTGGGGAATATCTGCAATCTCTTTTAGGACTGGAGATTGCTAAACTGCCAAAAATGTTTTAGTTCCCAAGCGTGAACTTCCTCCTTCAGGTGTGGTTCTAAGGATGTTCTGGTCCCTGGGACTCAACTTCTCAGCTGAGCATACTTTCATAGGGATGAAAAACCATAGCTAACCCTGCACTCTAGTTTGCTCCATCATAAAAGCAGCATGCACTCCCCATTATTTCTTCTGGGTATTCTGTTTTTCTTTGGTTCTTTTAGGTGTACAACAGAAATGGCAGGAACATCCATCAAGTGACAATGCTTAGCCCTCAAAACTAGGAGGGAAAGAAAGTTATCATTCCACTTAATTTCTTTTTTCTTGCTTTTGAATTCTAGATGATGTAGATGGAGGTCAAATTCTACTTAGACAAAAAAGTAAAGCTGGTTGGCAAAAGATGCACTTTTATTTTACTCCTTTTAAACAGTTCCATTTAAACTGCTAGACAGGTTTATAGAAAAACTCCTGTATTCTTGTATCATGAAATAGATTAGAATAAGCTGGAGTTTGTGTTTTAGCATGGGTGTAATTCATAGCATGGGTGTCTCAAAGGGGAAGAAAAAAAGGGCAGAAACTAGTTTGCTTTCAGGTTCTTCCTTTGAAGGGTTGAAATGCATTACATTATGGAATATGTTTTGCAATGAAACTGTTACAATCTATTGCCCTAAGCCCTTTGGAAACTCTAAGCAGCTCTATTGGATAGACAACCATCTTAGATGAAGTTAACATCTCCTGTATGTGTGTTTCTGTTGCACAGATATTTTATACAAACCTGTATGACTTTCCTTCTTATCACATGAAATGGCTAAGATTTTATGACTCTAATCATCATGATCTGCAAGCAACATGCTGAAGGAAAAGGGTGCCAGGGTTGCATTCCGTTGCTATTTCTGGCCTGTGAGCACTATTCCAACAAAAATACTGTCAGAGAACCCAGTTCTGTTATGTATCTGTTCATTGGAGTAAGTGCACATTGTGCCACTGAACTCCTCAGTCTATTGAAAGCTGTTAAGTAGTAAATTAAAAAACAATAGAATGCTAAGAAATACTAAAAATTAAGTAAATTTTACCTGTGGCAAAGAAAGTACAAGCATCTTTTGAAAGCATTATGCACAAGTTTTTTTCCCAGTAAGTTTATACTGACTTCATTACACACATATAGTAAAGGAGGAATTAATAATATCAGCCACCATGTAGCAGCCAAAATCCCACAGGAGTAAGAACATCATTTAGAAGCACCCACCTACAGAGTAAACACTAGAATGCTCTATAATTGGTTTTGTATCTCTCAAGTGCATCTCTACAGGTCTTCTCTACACTGCAGTGTCACACTCTGCTTTTGCATTGTGGGCAAATCACGTAATGGTTTCATGTTCATTGAAGGCATCCCAAAAATTTCCTTTGTTGCTTAATAGAACAGGAGATTCCAGTGAAAATCTTACCTGACCCCAAGAGGACTTATCTTAATTCTTGATGAAATGCAGTTTAATTCTTCAGGCTTTACCTCATATGTTTCGTCTATTCATGCCTGATTCGCCATTTCGCCAAATTGACATGGAGACTCCTGGGCAGTTTGCACATTCTGCAAAAGCTCTGCTCTGCCCATGATATTGTTGTTAGAGACCATCAAGGTGTATTACCTGCCTGGAAATCAGTTTCCAAAGTATTAGTGTCTAGTTATTAGTATTAGTGTGTAATTAGTATTAGTCCAAAGTCTCTAAACAGGAGCATGAACCTGCCAGGGCCTAGAACATGCAGCGAGTAGCTCTGAATTCTGGCATCCATGCTGTTTGCCGGTGTCAGTGGTTATATAATATCATGCCTTCCTGGACCTCTCTAGTGTTTCATCCATCCAGGATGTTGAGTAAACATTAGATCTGCATTCTGCATTTACTACCAAAGACAAAAGAACAAACAGACTCTCTGATCATATTCCCGAAAGGACTCCAGTATTTTGCTGGGCTGCCTTCCACACAGTCATTCAAATGGTGAAAAGCCTAAAGAACAGATTGTTTCTTTTGGGGTACTTTCAATTCCCTGTCCACTGTGTCGGGGATTTTTGTCCCCAGGGAACCTCAGAATAAAGGAAGCCAATCAAGCATCTGCTGAACAGCATGTGCAAAACACAAGGTTTTCTGACCTTGACAAAATCTGTCTTGATTCCAGAGTCCCACACAGTCACAGAGGGTTTGCAGGAGTGGTCTGCTTCCCAAGATATTTCCCCAGGGCTTCGGTACTACACTGCACTCCAAGGCTTTTTATTCCCTCCCTCTCAGGTTCCTTTGGGCTACAGACATCTGCTGTCTCATCAGCTGGATACTGGCTAATGGTCAACAAGTGAGGAGGGTCAGAAGAACAGTATTTTTCCACTGAATATTCCAAGACTCTTTTCAGGAGCCAGGCCCATGCAGCCCAGACTTAGGTCTATATTTCTGGGTACCACAGTTGCTTAGTCATAGTTAATACCTTACTTGTCTTCCTATCTATAGGCTAGAAATGAACATCATCACACAGGCAGCCAACATACATACACACAGACATGACAAACAGCATTATCTGGTGGATTTTCCCTAGCCCCTGAAATACAGAATGAGATGCCACACAAAGAAGCAGCCTCTGATTTTGTCATGTCCTGATAACAAGACAAAAAAAGACCTCTCTTTTTATCCATGTTCCTCTTGAAACCGGTTAAGTCTTCATGTTGTCTGACAACTCTTAAGCCAAATTGTGCCAAAAACCGTTAACACTTGTATTTTCACCCTACAAGATACTTTGCTTTCCCAACTCTCAGTTGCTAGCCCAGTACCATTTTCAAGTGATTTTTCATCAGATATTTTGCCTTTTGTAGCTGAAATACAAAACTCTAGTGGGTCCACGTTCTGTCTCAAAGATGCATTGTTGCTCCTTCCACTTTACCACCTCTTCATGATCCATATGTTCCCAGAGCCGTGTTGTTCATGTTTTCCACTGCAGTCAGGTAACCCAGCCCAAGCAATGTTTGTCACAGCTCCAACAAAAAACCTTTCTGCCCTTACTGCTGGTCAGATCAGAAAGAATGAAATGGTTCAGCTGACTGCATGAAAAAAATAAATTATCTTCTTAGGCCAATCTAGGGTCTAATAAGGAGGGAGTTAGCCCCAGTGCCTGCCCCTGTATCCAGCACCTCTTGCACTGCTACTGCTATAGGTGATGGTGGCCATCCCTGAGGGCTGGGAACTTAGCCAGCACTCGGCAGTGTCTCTGTGCAGCTCTTGTCCCATCAGCCTCTCCACTCTATCACATTTGGAGATGTCCCATATGCCCTGCTGAAATTCTCACAGTTACAGTGCCCTGGTTACTTAACTTTTCATGTGTGAAGGAAATATTTTGTAGAAATCTTGGGTGTCAACACATTTAATAGTGGACATCACTATATAAACTTTTTCTTGTTAAAGATTGGTCTCCTGTATATACAATAAAGGCAAATAAGCGATAAAAACTATCTAGTAATGAAAAAATTATGATAGATGGCTCAAGTCACCTGCGTAACTGCAGTCTACTGTAACAGTTCCAAATATCAAAAAGGGAGTCCTTCTTTTCCAAAATAGAGTTGTCTTTGAGTACAAACATTAAATTAAACTGATTGCATCATTTTGAGCATAAAAATAGATTTTTAGTAAAAAAAAATTTATTTTACTTATGTAATTATCAGTCTTACTAATATTTGCATATATAAATATCATTTAATATAAAAATATCCAAACTGTTCTTTAAAAAAACAGACCCATTATCTTATGCATGTATTTTAATTGGTTTTATTAATTCAGTTGTTACTTGTGTTGGTTTCACTCACATTAATTTCAAGTGTGTGTAGGTGAGTACATGTTTAGAGCAGTACACCAAATACAGAGATTCACACAGACCCATTAAACACAGTTGGCATTTCTTGTTTCCAACAAATAGTTTTCAATTTTCCCAGGACATTCTACCTCCTCCTTGCAAAATGGTTTGGCCATGATTTCTAATTGTGTGAGTCAGATGTTCTTCCTTTTCCATAGCCTCCCACTTTTGTATCAATCGTTTCCAGATTCACGGAGCAGAGAAATAAAATGCCTTTGAGAACTGAGTGATATAATGAAAGGTTCTGAATATTAAAAAATAGTAGTGTTTTCATCTCTGAAAATAAACTGTTTGTGAACTGAAAGTTTACAACTACTAAAAAGCCAACACTGGATGTTTTTTGATACAAAGAGATTTTCATTCTGAAAATATGAATTTTAATTTAATAACTTTCCAGTCATTTTCTTGGCATAGATTTTAAGACACAGATGAGACATTTAATTAATTTTTTTCTATTCCCTAGCACACAGAATTCCAGTTAAAAAAAATTACTCCCTTGCCTCAAATAGTCAGCCTTCAGGGGCCAGCACTGAAGCCAGATGAAAGTTTCTTTTCCCACACTGGTGAAAGCAAAAGCTTAATTATAAACAAATTATTATGGCAGAATGTTTTTCCCCTAATATTCCCCTAATGCAGTAAGTGTTTGGATAAAAGAAAGCTGAACAAAGCAATCTGATCCCTTCTTCTGCAGGCTATAGGGCGAGCACTTCAGCTTGTTAGTTTCTTAGAAACCCAGCTGGTCTGACTGTAATTAGGTAGACCCAATCAGTGTCAGGAATATAGTGATTTATTGAAGCTGTATTGCAAAAAGAAACCAGATAAGTAATGAGGAGAAAGTGCACTAGCAGAAACTTCTGAAATAGGAGGGGTTTGGCATCCAGTGATATTTTTTTCAATTTCTTAAAATATGCCATCCAAATAGAGATTTGGAAATAGGTAAGTGGACTGATAAACTACTGCAGTAAAAAAATAGTGTGGCTTCTGTCCTGTTATGCCTGTTTCTGTTCTAATGAGGAACTCTGAAAGCTCTTCATTCAGAAACTCAAAAAGCTACAGTGAGCAGCGGAGGGCAAGAGCTGCCTCAGGGAGCCAAGCCCCACCAACCGGCTAATGACAGATATCTGTCTCAAATTAAATAAATATGCTGGAAATTAATGAAGACAGATGTTTTTTAAAGTCAAATATATGGCTGAAAATCTTTCAAAACTCAAAGGAACTTTGCTCTTAATGTGTGATTCCTGTGTACTCAGAACTCTGCCAGAGGCCTCCCACTCCAACAGTGTGTTCCAAGACCCTACAGGAAGAAATTAATTACTGAATTTCTGATTCTTCCTGATTAGGAAATAACAAATTTCAAAACAAGATCTATTGGAAAAGTTGCAAAGTATTTATACAAAAAGATCTCTTCTTTATTTATTTGGGAACATGTATGAGACAACTCTCTAACCCTGTTTTGGTATATAGCCTACTTTTATTCTGCCAAAGGAAAAACAAGTCCCAAGTCCAGGAGAGCTGGGAGCCTGATGTGCTCTAGGTACCTGCATTGCTTAAGACAGGTTTGGTAATATTTCCTTCTGGTAAGGCCCTTGTGGGAGGCACGGGCTGAGCAGGCATAGCTGTGCTTGTGTTCAGGGAGCCTGGATACACAGTTTAATTATAAAGACACACTCATTTTTAAACCACTATATAAGCAAGGCTGTCAAAGTGTAGTCTGAATATAATGGATAACTGTTTATACCTAACAGATGCCACTTCAGGAGAAGTCAACATAATTCCCACCAACAAACCCTGTGCAAAAAAGCCCACAAAAACAAATTCATGCCTTCAAAGTCAACAAGGCTAGACCTTCTCAAAACAAATCTCCAAGCTGAGAGTTCTCTGTATCTATGACATTTTCATTGGCAAAAATGTGCTGGATGGTTCCAGTTATCACAATACTGCATAAAGACAGACACCCTGTAAGCAGTCAGGCTCCAGAATGTCTAGCACATAGATAGTCTCAAGCACTACCTGAAATAATGCTCAGAAATTAACAAAGACAATGAACACCATGCATTCTTTATGGTTTGCATCATCAGGCAAACAGACACATATCTTACACCATCATTACTAAAACCACATTGTTCAAAATTTTAGTAGCTTAGGAAAGAGTATTTGAAATATTACAATCACAATTTCAAGAGGTCATGACTATGCAAAACTAATCCATATTAGTATCGTGTTAGTTGTACTATCTCATACCATTTTTGCATACACTACAGAAAAGATTTAACACTTAAACCAGAGACTTATGACTCCTGGCCAGCGTCAAAACCTAAGGCATTGAAATTCTTTGAGAAATACTGTGCTTACGTTATTTCTATCTCAAGTAAAAGCAAATATGACTGTCAGAAATGCTGTGAGGACAATAATCACTTTTCACAAAGGGATCATCAAGATTTCAGAATCTTAGTAGGTTTCAAGAGTTTAAAGATGCATTTAAATACCTACTCTGCATTTAAAATCATCTCCAAGTTTAAATTTTTTGGCTGTCTCTGCCTCTGAACCCAAACTAATTATTTTCAAGTAGTTCAGCAGAGATTACTGATAATATTCCATAAAGGACTTCCTCCCTGTGGTAGTGTACAGTAGGAAATGCTGAGATGCAAGGGTATTTAGTATCCTTTCCCTACTACCAGACCACTAATAAGGAGCATATGTTTATATTTGTTCTTAGATTTCAAGGTATTTTGGAGAAAGCAAACCAAAGTAATTATACTAACAACACTATTTTTTTTCAATTGAAAAACACTATAAAAGGAAGGTAGAGGTCTAGGTGGTACTGTCTTTCATTCTCAGATAAGGAAACTAGGTCGTGGGGAGCTAAGTGCCTTGGTCAAAGACACCTGCAAACTTTATGTGTCAGCTCTGCTGACAGCTATGATGCTTTTGTTTGTATGTACAAACACATATATCTTTATTTTGCTGTAAGGATAAGTCATATCCATTTCCATATTAGCTCAGCTCAAAAGCAGCTGTGAGAGCCATGATCTTTTCTCACAGTGTTTAAAATGCCCCATGAAATAGATATACTATTTGATTGACTGTAGTGACACATCAAAGCAAGTGGCATAAAGTCATGTGCATAATAAGCAAAACTTCTGGGTCAGTGAAGAAAAGCCTTTGGCAAAGGGATTGAAATCAGCAAATATATGTTGATGGGGAGATTGGACAAAGTTTCTCTTGCATAAGAGACAAAGGCTAAATGTTACATGACTTCAAAAGTTCCTCCATTAAAATACAAAACTGTGCTCTCTTATTGTCACAGCTGAATACATCCCAGATTTAGCTGCTGTTTCATATTCTAATACTTGATATTTCACTGCATTTTTAGATAAATGTTAGAAAATTAGGTTCATTCCAGTGTATTTAGGAATTATGTGCTAAATAGTATACGATCCATAGCTTCCACATCATACTTTGTTTCTGGACATCTTTAGTCACGAAACTTTTTAACCAACAAAAGAAATAAGACCTGGAAGATCACTGACTGTACAAATTCTTTTTGTTACAGTAAGATCTGAGTTTCTGAGCTAAACATGCTATCATCTCTCTGTTCTAGTGTCCTAAAATAACTGCTGTGGTCCTGTCAATATACATTCACAAATCTGTATGAATAGATTTTTAGAATCCCAGCTTCCACTTTACTGTGCTTTATCAACTTTGATAGGAATTTAAAATTCACAAGGAATGCAGAACCAAGATATGGTACACTTTTAATAAGGTAGATAGAGAGTGTTCAGTGTTGTGTTGTTTTTCTGCATAAAGTTTTGTTTTCCATGACACAAAATTAACTCTACCTGTATCTATATCTATATCTATACCTATATCTATATCTATATCTATATCTATATCTATATCTATATCATCTATATCATCTATATCTGTATCATTTATATCTATATCTATGTATAAATACATATACTTGCCACATACATATGTGTATGTGTAAATATGCGTGCACCACACAAGGCAAAAAGCTCAGTTAGGAATTACATCTCCTCTTTCCAAAGAAGGATTGCTGCTCAGTGCTAAGGAATGTAAGAGTCTTATTCATAGCAATTTCTGACACAGCATTTAGTATAACCATACACAGACATAACAAGAAAAAGAACTGGAAAATATTTGTGTAGTTATTAAGTGCTAATAAAGCTGATAACGAGCACAACTGCCACAGACATTATGCAATATGGAGGTCTGTTTATAAAGGATGTGGTTTGCAAGACTTGGAGTAGAATTTTTTTAAGGGATAGCATTACTCAGCAAGTTTCATATGTTGGAGTCAACTCTTTCATTTCTTTGAGGATTTCAGATGCTAAATTTTAGCTTGTCATAGGGAGCATATAACTCATGTTTTGGGTTGGTTTTTTTTGTTGTTGTTGTTTTTTTTGGGTTTTTTTTTGTTTTTTTTTTTTTTTAATTAGGGAAAGGACATATGAAGAAAGAAAAGGCATAATAGTAATAAAAGCAACAGTAATGATGCCATGAACTCTTTCCGTTCTGTGGTTTAAAATAATTTAGAAATGTAATTTGTCCCATGGCAGATGAGAAATTAAAAGCAACCCTTCAGCAAAGTAGATGGAAAAGGGGAAAAGGAAAGAATGACAAGTTTTTCAATCAACTTTGCCACAAAGAAAAATATACTATCAGGCTGCAGTCTCCTGACTTGCTCTGTGGTGCGCTGAAGACAGTTTCTGGCCCCTCAGACATGTTGTGCCACTTGACACAAATCACTGTAGACAGCAACTCCTGTTTTGCCAAGAGTTTCCAAGGAGGATCATGGGACAGAGCATGTTCCCGCTTGCTCAGTGTGAGTTCTTGCTTTCTCCTTCCTCTTTATCATTGTGTGGGCACAGAACCAAGCTCTGGGCATTTCAACATTCCGTAGCCCCTCGGCTGTGCTGTTCCATGTTCTCACCGCGCCCTGGCTGCCATGCCTGTGCCTGTCCTGTCCCTGGCCATCAGCACTGCTGGGCCTGGCAGCCATCCCTCGAGCCCCAGAGCTCAGCCAGCACCCGTGCTGCAGGAGCCCTGCTGGGGAATGGCTTCTCTGTGGCCCTGCCAGGGACTCGCTGTAATTCTGGCCCATCTGGTGGATCTCCTCAACCCCCTCAACCCCACACCTCTATGCCTGCCACATATCTGAAGTGGTGCCGTGAGCTGCACCTCCTCATTATACTCAAGGTTCATTCCCATGTTCCTCCCTTGCCGCAGGTCTCACTCCTTCGTCCCTGCCTTGCCCCTGGAACCCTGCCCTGCCATCTGCCTTCTCACCACACCTGGTTCAAATCATCCTCCCAGCCCCTAAGCTTAACCCCAACATATTCACTCTGCTTCCAAAACAGCACGAGGTCACAGCTCCTCAGTGCTGCCCCACCTCTCCTACCACCTCTCTCAGCCCAGGGCCCCAAAGCTCTGTGCTGCACCCACACTTGTAGCACACCTCCTACCAGTGCTCCAGATTCCACGTCTCCTGTCTGCCTTTGCACAAACTGTCCTATTTCTTGGCTGCTTGTGGCGCACAAAAAACTCAACACAGATACTGTCCAAATCTCACTAACATGTGGTTTATTTTCTTAAGATGAACACTGAGTTTATGCTTTACTGAGCAAAGAAATCTGTTTGTTAATCTGTCAGATAGGCATGAAATGGAATGCAGGACAAGGTTTCAAGTATCACAGTGCTCAGATGGTTCCTGAGATGGCAGGTCTCTGCAATGACCTGTTGTGACTCACTCTCTATATCTTCTGTAGCTAACTTCACACAATTGTTTTCCAGATTTTATTTTTTATGGCCTGATCTTCTGAGACTTAGAGTGAGTCCACTGAGAATTATGATTATCATTATTCCGAAGCTACAAAAACTCTTAAGCTTCAAGAGGTTGATTTTTCTGAAGTTTTTCTTATCATTATGGCATTAAGTAAATTTGATGTATTTTTCCTACTTTTCTTTCCTTTTTTGCTGTCTACTTAAGTGAAAGTGTGAAGAATGAAGTCCTTTCTAGTTTCAGATTTGACATCATAGCCAAGAGAGTTCTCATGTACTATCTAAACACATATATTTTTGATCATCAGAAGAAAACAAAAACATCTTTATTTCTGCCAATAGGATCTCTGACATGTACCAGAAAAACAAATACTTTGTCTTCTCATCTTGTTTTGATATGTCTGTAAGTTACTTTAAATTACTTATTTAAAATGAAAATTGTCAAATCAATTATTAGGGTCTGAAGTGTAGTTCCAGTCGTGTCTGGATCCTTCTTAATAAGTAGCTACAGTTAGAGTCTTAAAACTCAAATGCAATTCACATCTCCTTCAGACTCTGAGACTCAGTTGGCAGAGGAGCATTTCAGTTAAGTTTCAGATTATACAGACTTTGAGAGAGAGTAAATAATATATATTTTTTTTTTTACAAAAGCATTCCTGGAGTGAAATTTTCAATTTTACTCATACTGTTTCATTAGTGTATTGAGAACTTTTTTTTTATTAACGGAAGTATTTAATGAATAAACAAAGTATTTAACTCTTAAAATACTTTGGCTGTAGACTTACTAAAACAATGTAGATCCATGTCAACTCAGTAATGCAAGAATCAGAATGGAGAACACCATCACTGAAATTATATGTCATCACAGTGAAATATTGACATTTTCATACAGTTCTGAAAAAAAATAAGAACCAGAATGCCAAAATACTGCATTTTGACATCATCAGAAAAAATCCTTCATCCCATACTCATGATTCTAAAACATTAATATCTATTTGCTTACATTTCAAATTGATTCAGTATCATCAGTATTTCCTTCAATGTCTTCAGGGAGATGGAGTTTGAGAAGTGTTCATGTCTCCATTTTCTGCATTGTCTAGTAAAGCATTTCAGTAAAAACACTCATTAAAATGCAGCACACAAAGATTTCAAAAGGCATCATTCTTTGCAAGTTTCATCAGTTGCATCCTGCAAGAAACAGCTCTGTCTCTGATGCCAGGGAAGAATCTGCAGCATCTGCACTGAACTGGGTGCTATCAGGACTGTTTATAAACATGTGTTATTAGTTTGGAAAGGCTTTTTTGTGGTTGCAGGATAAATACCACATCTCAGAAGCCAGCACTACTTACATACGGTTCTTCAAGCCTTGCTTCTCACACTGTGTTCAGGTAGCAATGTCCTGCAAATGGCAAAGCAGATAATGGTTGTGATCATCTTTAGTGTGTGTCTGAAAAGAGGGCACATCTTGTGTTAGCACCACCTCCCCCATCTGAGACATCTTCTATGTCTGGTTAAGTTTGTCAAGTCAATGACTCAATATTGCTACAACTTTTTCAGGGCTCCATACATAATGTGATATAAACATTTTGTATTTACTGCTACTAATCATTCATCAAATTGTTATTTTTGGCAGTCATGATCTCTCCAGAGGAATAAACACTCATTAAATTGAAAAAGGCTGGACTCTGTATAGTATAAACTAAGGAGAATTAATGCTATCTCTTGTTTCCACTTTTATGGGTTTACTGTATGTTAATTTTAAGCCATCATCAGGGAAGACTGGACCAGCTGCTTCCTAAGGTACAGACATTCTAGATGATTGTTAAGTAAATAGTTTGTAATGTGAAGATACTGCATAGCTCCTTCCTGCATTGTTTACAGACTTTCAGCCTCATTGACTTCAGACATTTTTACACTGTTTTTCTACATTAGTCAACAGCCAAACTGACAGAGGGAGTAAGATGATTACTGACAATTCTGGGACTGGAAAAGCACTGTAACAGCAAATAGAAGAATGGGAAATAAAAAGATTAGTAGTCTAATTCTAGGAAGCATAAATAATCCACAGTATAATGACAGAATAACATTTTTAATACCAAAGAGATATCCTGCAAGAGTGCCAAAACCTTGATCAGATCACCTTGGTCAACACTGAGCTGTTCATGTCTGACATCCTCTTAAAGCCTTAGAGTAGAACAATTAGCACAGCAAATACATTTTATACAGTTGGAGAAATGCATGCTGTTAGATTACCCAGAGTTACTAGGTTTTGGACCAGATGCTAAAATGGCTTGGAGGAGCTGGAGCACAATGAATCTTTTCTGTTCCCTTCCAGAGAGGCAAAGTCAGGTCCTGAAATATCTTCTGGGGCTGTGGGGGTGGACAGAGCCCTAGTGGCTCTGCCTTGGAGAAGATAAGAAGAATTGCACAATACCTCTGCCAGAGCCCTAAGATAAGAAGCAGTCTTTCAGTTACGGCGACCACTAAAAGAGCCCACAATCCTCCAGGAGATTCTATGTAGATCTGTTGCAAACTATTGGCTTTGTATCCCTTCCCCTCCCACCTCAGTTCCCCATAAAAACCCCCTTGAGTTCCGTAATCCCTAGAGGGTTCCCGTCCCTGGCTTCCCTTCGCTGGTAATCTTGCAATAAAGTTACCTTATGCGGAATTGGCCACACGGACCCTCTCTCTCTCATCCCTGGGCCGGCCACCAGAGAAGGAACCTCGCAAGGGCAGGAGCTGAGAAATCACTGAGCTAAGAATCACGGAGCTGAAATCACTGAGGAGCTGAGAATCACAGCTCTGCCCCCCTGCTGAGGCCTTCTCTACCAGCTGAGGGAGTTGCTCTGACCTCCCAGGGTGTCTCTAACGCGATACCTTTTGGGGTGGCTCTGAGCCTCCTGGGTCCCTGCTGCGGACCCCAACAGCCAGCTGGAAATATGGGGCCCCTTCTCATAAGGACCTTTGCAGCAGGGCAAACATTGATCTTGTGCTGTGCCCCATCACTGCAGGGATGATGAACACACTATTTAGTCTAGATTGGTGTTGGCTGCCTTTTCTGGTAAGGTGGCTGCTTGACTGCAATGGGGGAAAGCCATTATGTAACCCACTACTATTTGTTATTTCAAGGGAGGAGAAATAAGTTCTAATTGTTTGGGTAAACACACTGTTATTTGCTGCTTTACAGTATTACAGCTTGGCTGTTCTACACATATTAATGCAAAACACAGGGAATATAGACATAATGTGACTTTTGAGCCTGTAGGGGCCTGTGTGCAGTCTGTCTGCTAGGAAGCACTGACAAACTCTGCTAACTGCTCGCACTGTTGTGCATGTGTGAGATGGACAGAGGAATAATCTTTTTGCAGTCATTTTGCACTTTTCATTTGTTTGTCTTGCTGACCTGCAGTGGTGCCTCTCAGTAAGAGGTGATTACTGCCTGCCTAGGAAGTATAGGCATACACACAAGGCTTGATACTTTACTACGTGTATTTGTACACTTTATCTCTTAGTACAACTGGCTTCAGTCAATTTTAATTCTTATAGAAATTCCAGCCTGGCTGTTCCACAGACATTTTCTATCTGTCCAGTAGGCTGTAACTACAGGGCTACTCTAATTCAGGCCACCTGAACTCTGTAAGCCCCATTTGATGGGGCTGTGAATCAGAGTGAGTCAGTCTCTATCACTCATTCTTCCTTTATCTACTTTTAATTTGTTTTCTCTTTTTCAACATTAGTGTAATGGACTAAATAAACCACAAAAGGAGTATATTAGAGACAAAAAAAGGAAGGTGCAGCATATTCTATTTTCTGTCTTCCTTATATTGCTTCCTTTCAGAATGAAACCAAGTAATGACTCTGCCCATCTTTCATTTTTCCTGGGCCACTCATTTCTATGAATCAAAGCACAGATGGATAGTTTTGCATTGTCTGCTCATATATCCATTCCTCCTTACTGCTCTTTCAGCTGTTCACATTCGTGCTGAAGGTTCACAATATTGTGACCTAACAATTCACATTTCTGTTTAGAGAACTGTACAAGGTACATGTGGCCATGTAACCAGCTGATAACCAAGTGGTTTGTCATGTTTGCTTCCAGGAATGCCATGTAACTCTAAATAGCTGGTCACCTGTATCCTCACAGAGCCATTACTTTCAGGTTAAATGTATGGTCCCAGCATATTTGTAAGCAGGCCTATATATCCCTGGAAAAGAGGCTGGCAAGTGGGTAGGCCTGAGTCAAAATAAATGTAGGCATCAGTTATTAGGCTTAATACAGTTTTCAACTATCTGTTATTCAACCGTAGTTTTTAACTATTAATATAGTTTTATTTGACAGGATTTGATATTATTTTGTCATCACTTTCTAAACACAGACAATACAGGCAATTATCTCCTCCGTGTTACTAACTATACACAGTATATTGACAATTACAGCTGATTTGTGCAGCTAGCCATACACCAATCAGATTTACAAAAGCACAGGGTAAGAAATGTCTGTACTTTTTATGAGGAGCAAGTTGATGAGAGAAACGTATCTAATTTTTGCATCTATTTATGTGCAAGAACACTTGAGCATTTATATTTATCATTGTGGAATGTCTATTGTGAAGCTGTCCATTCAGTATTTGTTTTCAGACTATTATAATTGGAAAATAACAGTAACACTTCATCTTTTGATCAGCCGTGTCACAGCTGAACAGAAAAGTTGGGTTTAGAACTGGTCATCAGTGAAGGGGAAAAAAGTTTAAAAAATGTATTAGTTGAAAAAGACAACATAAAAGAAATTAGCCAGTATCATTTCACAAACAGAAGAAACAGCTGAATCAGTCATAGGAATCATTATCCAATTAGTTTCATTTTAGGAGGAAAATATATATACAGTAACTACTGTAACAGAGGGCGAGTGTCTCAGCAGCTTTTACCATGTGGTCTGTGCTCTGAGAACATCAAAGCCTGGATGGCATCACTAACTAACAGTATGAGTGATTCAAAGTCCCTGAATAAATAGGCACAAGCCACAGAAAACAGGGAGGTTCTGACTCTCTCCTTCCATCCCTGGAGAGGTCCAGACATGAGGTATGAGAGCTACAGAATTAATTTGTTGTGACATCAGGAAGAGGAGCAAATATTAGCAACTAGTGTATGTTCTTCTACATCTCTTTCTCCTTTATCACAATGAGAAATGGCAGATGAGAATCATATTGAATATCTGCTTTTGGTTTTGCTCCCAAACCTAACTGTTCCATTGTTTAATATGTCCTAATCCTTCTGAATGCTTTTTAACAAACAGAGAGGATTTAGTCCATTTCTATATTTTGCCACTGAAATCATGAGTAAGAGTGAGACTCATGTGATTTCTGAATTCATTCTATCCATAATATTAATTCTTACTTGTAGGTAAGAACAAAGAAAAAGTCACAAGAGATTGTCTGAGAAACTTTGCTGTCTACACTTCTAAAGTCTGTTTTCTCCCTGATGATTCAAGCACTTAATATTATTGTCCTGAGGCACACTCTCCCTCTTTATCCCTAACTTTTCTGTTGCAGGAGCTTTTGCTTCTGACCATGGAACTTTTGGGACATCGGTTGTTTTGTTTTCTCTGTCTCACTAAATTTTCTGTGCTACACCTAGCACTCTTTGCCACATGATATATAGAGATGGAATCTGAAGAAAAATGGACAACGGCATGAAAAAATAAAACTGTTTAGCCACTATTAAAAAGCTACTTCACTGATCACTAGTAGGCAGGAAGTAGGATTTACACATGGGGATTTCTAAATTATAAACACTTGCAATGATCTTGAGTATGAGCAAGGAGGAACTTCCTTCCAGTTACCAAAATTACAGATACTTCCAAAAATCTGAATTGTGTTCTCATGGAAAAGCCTGAAAAGCAAGTTGCAACATGAAAGATGTGACTAGTGGCTCGATTTACAAAATTCACAGAAGAGTTTATTAAAATAAGGTATAAAGGAACACAATGCCATGTTTGGAAATTAAGCATCTCTACACTTTCAGTTTTAATTAAAGGTTTTACAGCATTTCACAGCGACACAAACTGAAACACCGAATACAGCTTGTTAATATGGATAAGAAAACTTACAGCTACTTCCAACAGATGTGATCTGGTGCTGTTTAACAGGCTACATCCATGGCATGCGTTGTTATATGATGGCTGAAACACTATTTACTTTGGCCCCCAGTATTTGTTTCATAACCCTCTTAGAAGAGTGATAAGTAATTCAGACCACACACGCTAAAATTCTGTGGGTTATGCCTTTTTCTCTTTTTTAACTGTCAGATACACAGTGACTATATACTTCTCTGGAACCAGTGAGAATGGAAACTGCATTAATCTATGGAAAGATGGCATACAAAACTATCGTGTTTATTGCTGATTTTCAAAATAATTCTAGGAAATCTGGCTCCAACTGTGACTCCTGATAATGTGGTTGAAACTTCCTTGCAGATAGCTGGTTCCTGAGGGAAACATATCTCAGTTGAATGTTTTTATTAAGATTACATTATCAAATTAAAAATACTTTGGTTTTGGTGACTACTACACCAGTAAAAATGGAATACTTGATTTATTTTTTTTTTTTTTTTAATAAATCAGGTGGAAATATACACTGGCCACTAGTTTTAAAATTTCAGTAGTCTTGTTACATGAGTACTATCAAAGTTACAACTTATATGCAATATATGTATTTTTCTCCTTACACTGAATATGGTGCACAGCAGACCATGATCAATTTAATAAAATAAACAAAGCCATTTGTGGCAAAGCTAGCATGCTTTTATACATAGATTGGAGAGTGCTTTAGAACAGTAGATGAGCACAGCTGCTGCCAGTTTACCAAGCAAGAGGCAGGACTGAGGCAAGGAGGGCTGAAAATACTTGTTGGAAAGCAGAAAGTCAGGCACAGAAGAAAGGGAAATCTACCTAAAGGACATATCCCTACATTTAACCCAAATCTTATGCAAATTCTGCCTGAAAGAATGAGCAAACAGATTACTCCAAATGAGCAATTATATGGGGCCTAGTGTGAGTGCGGGTTTCTGGTGTGTCCTGGTGAACTTTCAAATAGTCCATGCCAGTCAGACTACTACAACCCATGGGTTTCTATGGGTTCAAAGAGAAGCCAAAAAGAGACCAGAATCACCTTTTACCTCTAACTCTCCTAGAACAGCTACATACCCAAAGCAATCCATTTCTAAGCTTTTTTTTTTTTTTTTAATGACATTGTTTTCTGAGCCAAGTGTTGACAGAAAGCTGGATTACTTTGAATTGACTTTAAACAGGGAAACTGAAGCATAAAGTTCACAGGTCAACGAGGTGAAGAGTAGAAAACCCTGTGAATAAGAGTTTGCATGATTAGTCCATAGATGTTTGTTTTGTCTTATTCCTTTACTGGTACACAGGAAGGACCATGGGAATTCCCAGATGCATCCACATACTTTGGGTTATGCACTTTCCTAGTTAGTGTTATCAGCAACATTATGTTGTGCAAATATGTTACGTGGACAGGAAATTGTTATACTGCCATTGCTCATGACAACTTCAGATTTTAGGCACTAGAAAGAGGGTCAACATCCTTTTTTCAAAATATCTTTCCATTATTAAGCACGCAATGATTGCTGCAAAATGTTGCTTCCTCAAATAGCTGCTTAAAGAAGATATTTTTACCTTCCATTGAATGTTTTTCATTCACACATTGCCTAATAGTTTTCTCCACTGTAAATACACAGTTACTAGGACAAATGTTGGGAACAGCTAGTAGAATGCTAACTCTTTTTTACTGCATGAATGCTATCAAAGTACAGTAGCTATCCCATGACTTTGCAGTCACATAATGTGACAGACTAGGAATAGTGTTGTTCTATGGCTTAATCACAACAGATGAGTGACAGCCCTCAGTTTATGTGCAAGGATTAAAACAAATCAAAACTGCAACAATATCTAGACATTTATGTACATTTTGCTTTACATAGGCCTCAGTAAAACTGTATCTCATTTTACTTCACAATCACAAAAAAACTTTACACAATAAGATTGCTTATAACAAGCATTAGGAATAGAGTGATGAGTTGTTACTGCAGAAGCAGAAATGTTACTTGAAAGGAAGTCTCATAAGAATGCAGTTCTTTAACCTTAGTAATGGAGAAAATTAACTTTAGTGACAATGCTACAAAATTAGTTAATATTGAACTTCCTGCTGTTATAGAAAAACTGTTTCTTCTTTCACTTTAAATGATTGATGGAAACATTGACACTAAGTGACTACATATTGTATTAAACTATATATTGATACTGGAAGTACCAGCAGGCAAATGGATGAAAGCAGAGTAGGGTTGGCCAATGACATGGAGCTCTGTGCTTCTGATTTTAGAATCCAGCTGCTCTGCCTAGCTGAACTTCATGCAAGCATGCAGGATAAAATTTTGTAAGTTTGATATATAACATGTAACAATGTCCTGTATCTTTTTGTATAATGGGAAAATTTAAATATCACAGAAAGGACTTTAGATTTCAGGATTCCTCTCTCTGAAAATGTTGTTTATAATATTAGATTCCAGGAATTCTTAATAGAGTAGGAATTATTTCTCTAGCTATTTCACATTTAATGAGTTTTGCAGAACTGGACCACCATTCTTAGCAAATATTTCAGTATTGCACTCTTACCCTATAAACAGGTGTGCTTAAGAATGACTGCAGAATTTCTATGAGTTAGAGCTAATCATCTGAGAGAGTGCTGATTCAATGTAACTTTAATGAAGATGAATAAACTGTTTACGTAGGTCATGCCATCTCATATTCTGTAAAACCACCAGCGACTGCTGGTTCCATGACTGCATTCCACTCACTGTTGATTTTTCTTCTCATGACTAATTAAGATGAAACATAAATTGAGCAGGTAATTTATGAGAAGTCTCTGTAAAAAAAATGAAGGCAAACCAAAGGTAGTATAAAGAGTAGGTCGATAAATAACAGGTGTCTGTGGGCCATTGTCTGACTCAACATGACTGGCCATACTGGTTTTATAGATGTGCTGTTCAAACATCAGTGCTTGGAGAGCAGATTGATGATCCTTTAGCAAGAAAGCCTATTGGCACTAAGTAAATATGAAATCACCTTTCCTTCTGCTCTTAACAGGCTGTGCAAAGCAGGGTGTTCAGTATTCCCTTTTCAAGCACTAAAGATGCCATATCTTTGAGTCTTTTTAACGTGCATTGCAGTGGAACTTTGGATGCTGTCTAGTTGTATAAAATTTATGCAGAAACACACTATTGCCCATGAAGACCCTTTTCCTGGAACTCTTGACTAAAATAATGATTATTCTCATGTAAAGTAATTGCAGTAATTGGCCACACCGTGCAGTGAATACAATCAAATTTACACAGGGCCTACTAAGTTGAGTAGATTCTGTGCTGGCTGCCTGCACTGTTGTTCAGAGCATTACTTTTGAATAAACTAGATGGTCTAATGCTTTCTCTACGTAAGACCTGTGTTATTTTAAGGAAGAAAAAGCAGAATAATATATGCTGCTTCCCAAGCCTCACTAGACATTGGCAGGCTTTGTTTTAAAAAGACAACTAATTAATACAGAGAGAATTGTACATGCCAATTGTACAATAAACATCCAGACGCAATAAATCCGTGAAATTAGGCTGACGTTTCCACTAGAGGAACCAGCGAAAAGCAGCGCTCGGAAAGTCCGAAACTAAAACCCGCAGAATTGCATTTAAGCCTCTTAGCAGCGGCTGTGGCAAAGCGGGGCGCTCTGCCTGTGCTTGCCGCGCGGAGCGGGCAGGGCGCGGGCCGCGGGACTGAGCGAGAGTGACATCCAGTGGGAAAGGCACGGGCCAGCCGCTCCTCCTGCAGTCGCGCTGCTTTGAAGGGCCTACAGTCCGAGCTGTCTCTCTGGACTCAACACGATTATTATTTTTTTCGCTGGCAAACACTCAGTAGCTGATTCCATTAATGTAAATTGTCCTTACAAGAACTAAGCTATCAGTGAAGCATCTTGTGCTTTCAGAAAAGACTTCCCTCTAGTCCTTGTAATGATTCTGCTGCTTATCTTAATGTTGATAAAAACCATATTTCCCTGGTCTCCACCCACCTCATTGTTTTCATTCAGAACTAGACCTGACTCTGTAGGTCACAGATATTTCTGCAGGTTCCATGTGGTCCAGCTTGATGCCTTTTGCAACCCCATATGATTTGGGTTTATCCTAGGTTATTCCATTCTCTTTGCTGCTTTCAAGAATGTCTTCCATCCTTCCTTCTATGTACATAATTTACAAAATAAGCCATTCTTCCACAATCTTACAAATCCACAGCTTTCACTCCTCAATTCTGCTGAAATTCAAGTGATTCCCCTCCCTGGCTTTTGGAGGTGATGTTTTGAAGAGCAGTGTTACTTGTCTATTCTCTGTATTGAGACACTCAGATGTACTGGCATGTCTGCTCTTTCGACCAGAGAAGGACATTAACAGTCCTGAAGCACAGAAGTTGTTCCAGTTCAAGCTCTTTCATCTTATGCTACCCACGCCATTTACCAGTTAGAGCCCTGGGTACATCGTAATTCTAATTTCCCACAAAGGTGTGCCTCTAGCCTTGTCTGGCTTGACAGGTAATGTACTGTGTGATCCTGAAACATTGATCCTCTTGCTCTCTTCTAAAACCTTGAAATGAGTCACCTCTAAAGTTTATTATCAAGTTCAGCTCAGCAAACACTTTCCTAGGGTCAGGCTGTGCTCTAGCTTGTGTATTGACGGGAATGAAAGGGCTCTTTGTGCAGATCTCTGCGTGCTTGTGTGGCAAGTGGAACAAATTAACTTTGTGGTATTATACTCATTCCTTGAATGATTCATATGTTTGGTAAATCACAGGAGGCATGGTGGTTTGCAGCAGTAACCTAAAACTATAGAGGCAGTAAGATGTGCACACTCCATTCTTCTAGACCACTGGCTGATCTACACAATAATCATTATCCTGAAATAAAAATAGAGGTTCTCAATGCATTGGAAATATCCTGGAAAATTTGGTTAACTAATTTGGTTATTAATTTGTTAAATTCAAGTGAGAAGGCTGAGAAGTGAAACATCTCAAAGGCCATCAAATTACTTGAAAAAAATACTGCTTATTTTATGGTTTGTGTATTTTCATAATTATATTTATTAAAAAGTATTTTAAAAGTCCAGGTGTAAATATATGATCAGGTGGGGTTTTCTAGATGAGCAAACAGAAAATTAACATGGAGCATCATAAAGAAACTAACTCAGGTCATCAGAAGGATTGGATTCTTTAGATGGATAGGACAGAAGTCTGCCAGTGGATCCAGTGGAGCACTGACAGTACTGGCAGGCTGATCAGAGAGCTGGCTGGGTGCTTTGGGTTGTTAGCCAGGCCTGAGTCTGTCAGGGCACTCTCAGCTCAACCCTGAGTATATTTGCTGACAGGAGAGGAAAGGTGATAACTCTGCTTGTGAAAGGGAGTGGTGGCAGACCCAGATTCTTTTGATCATTCTCCACAGTCTTCATCTTTTGTGTACCTTCAAGACTTGTGCTATGGCTTGTTTACCCTCACACAGCTTTCACAATCTATCCTCTTCTTCCCTGGCCAGTTTTATGCCTCCTTATACCAGTTTTAGCCTCCCTTAGCTCTCAGGTTCCTACTTTTTTCTATCTTAGTCTCCATTTTCAGCATTTTCTTCTTGTCTCTCAGTCTCATTCACATCCAGCTCCACCTTTCCCCCGAATCCTGCATGCTGTTCCTTGCATGCCAGTCCTCCCTCCACCTCCTCTCTCTGGCTGCCATTCCCCTACTGTCCTAGACTTCCATTTTACTTCTGTTTCTGGAGTCTTTGCTGTGCCAGTCCTGGCTTCAGTCTGTTACTGTGGCTCCCCAGAGGCATAATGGCCCACTACCTACAATGTTAGGTGAAATGCTTTCATGATATTGACCTGTTTTGAACCCCTAATCCTTCTCAGAGCGCTGCTAGGTCCTGCTTTCCTTGTCAACCAAGGTATTCCTTATCAATTCCAGGAACCTATTTAGCAGCAATATCCATTTCTCCTTTTTCTTTACATTCATCTCAGGACCAGTCTTTGTCCATTGTTTCCATCAGGACAACCATGGATATGAAGGCATAATGGTGAAAATACGTGGCAGGTCAGGAGCACATTCCAGGGTTGCCCAGACTGTCTCAGCCAGGCCTGGGTACACTGTGCAGGCTCAGTCTACAGATTCCTTAGCTATGAAGCTTGTTAAGATGGCTGAACATACACTGTGATTTATGGAAGTGGTTTGGGTAAATATGGATGAAGTTTCTCAGATATGAGAAAAAGCAGAAAGCATTTTTTTCTCCTTTTCTGTTAAAAATCTCTGATCCAAATAATCTGTGTTTCTTTACTACTATCGAAGAAGGGATACTGTGTTGGGTACTTTAATTTAATTCTTTAAAGTGACTGAATGAATAATATGTGCTGATGTTTTCCAAAAATCTTCGGCACCTGCCATGAGAAATTTCAGACTGAATGGTTCAAGTGAGATGAGGTCATAAACACCAGGTCTTAGAATGCAAACCTGACTAGCAGCTTGAACATAATAGGAGGCATTATGTTCAGTTTCTGGGTGTTACAGTTCAGAATATTCCAAAAAGCATAGCTACACATAGAGAACAGTGCCTGCCTGCCAAGCTATTGCACATAAGCAAGATCATTTGAGAGTGATGGAAATTATGCTCAGCTGCACCTTCTCTAATTAGGCAGAAAATGTTTGCTTTTAAGCTGAGTTTCTCAGGTGCTGTGTCCTGTTATTAAAGTAATTGGTCTCTGTTCCTTGTCTGACCCAGAAGAGGATACAGATAGGGATAGTCATCTCACTTAACCAGTCTAGCAAGGAACTGTCATGTTTTCATTTAGCACCTTCCTCTCCCACTCCACATTCCTGCTCCACTTTTGACCAGGTAAGTTTCTTGGTAAGAAAGTTGAGCCCTAAAAGTGCAAGCAGCAGCAGGATTCATTCTCAGTGAATAAACACTATGCTAATAAGAAATAAGAGGAACTTTGTTATTCAGGCTTGGAGTCAGGAAGCTTAATTTCATGTTTGATATTTTCTGTATATTCTATGTACTTCATGAAAAACAAAGAGTTGAAAAATGCTTGTAAGTTTACACTGCTACTCATCTCTGTTGCTGATGCTGATAAACATATCTGAAGATGGTTAACATGTAAAATATCCTTTAAATACTACAAGTATTTAAATACTACAAGTAGTCTCAGACGTGTAAATGTTAATATCCCTTGTTGTGGTTCCCCCACTGCAACACACCAAGCAGGTTGAATGGTCTTAAAACACAAATCACTGTGAGTTCCTGGGTACTCCAAAATGATAAATATTTTCCTTTACAAGAAACACTACATACTTGAGAGTTCAGTGAAGACTTAGGAGTGAATGTGGATCTATACTAATCTCCCATAGAAGTGGCTATAGTTGGATACAGGGTTGAAATGAAGACATTTGTATTAAAAAGTTGGCATCTTGTCCATGTAGACCGGGGGACTGAGACCAAAGGCTCCAACATGGGCTTCTCACCTGAGAGAGAGCACAAGCCAGTGGACACCTCCCTGGCCAAGTCATTAGTGCTCACATCAAAAGACCAGTTCTCTAATCTGATACTCTTTTTCCAGAATCCATTTTCATCTCATTTCTATTTCTACACTACAAAATATCACTTCTGAAACTCCTTGCTCCTCACTGAGTGCTCAAATGACTCAGCTGCAGAACCAGGCTCTATCCTGTTAAAGTGGTAAGACTGAAAATCCAAAATCAATCTTTCGGGCAATTTTTGGCACGATTGGACAAATAATAAGCGAGAGGTTTTGGTATTACACTTTGGATGTAGGTGTTTAAATCCGTTATCCAACTTGAGCCTTGTGTCCTGGCATTTTCTGCAACTGTAGTATAAGGATGCTGGTTTGTGAATACTGGCTCACCGCGGTGTGAGGCTCTGTGCACCCATCCAAATGCTGAGCTGGAGCTCGAAACTGGGAGCTGAGCCCCACCTAGTGACACATGATAGAAGTATTCAGCTGCTACTAATTAGAATAAATGTTTTATTTGATCTCATTTGAAATTCAGGGGGAAAAACTTAGTACAATTAAAATATTTCATTTAGATTTTTTTAATCCTATTCTAATCGTGAGTTATTTTCTAGCATTTCTAAGATAATTGCTCCTTGGCTAGCTGAAGAAATACAAGAATTTTTTTTGATATTGCTCAGTAAATCAGGTCTCTACTGCTGAATCCAATGTTTTTACATGAACTTCAATTACCTGGATTCCGAAGTTTATTAAAAAAATATTTGTTCCACTTGCTGTTTTCCTCTATTCACAGTAAGAATGGAACACAAAACTTAAGGAGGATCCTTCAAAAAGTCCCAGATCAACAGCAAAATATTAGCAAGTGATGACAGCAAATCATCAGATTCTAATATAGGCCTTCATCACTGGCATTGTTCTTCAAGATGATTTTTCTTAATCAGATAAGGATTCTGTCTCAGAATACTCTTTTAGTCTAGGTCAAAGGTTATTAATATTTTGGTTAGTTTTCTTGATATAATAATAAAAAATGAACTTCTCTTATAAAAAACGGGTTCAATTTCATGTGAAATACATTTGTATTTCAAGGGAAAACTACTTCTCTCATGTATTTTTAAAGTGCAGCAACACAAAGTGAAAGAAAATCTATTTTCTCTGTTTAGATTTTAGCACAAAACTGCCCTTTCAGGTTTAGAATTTTATTCTAATTTTCACCCAAGCTCTGAAAATTCCCAGAAATTGATGGATAGTGAACATTAAAAGACAGAATGTTGATAAAGACAAGAACTATGAGCTGGCTGGAAACAAAATGGTTTAATAAATCCTTTGTTAGACAGCGGTTTTAGAATTTTTTCCTGCTGTGTTTTTTCAGAACCACTTCTTGGGAGAGCGTGGAGGTGTGTGTAAATTTAAATCAGAATTGTAGCAAGTTCTGTCAAAACAGTTAAAATGTCAATTTCAGAAACATTGTATGACTTACCCCTTTGGGAAAATGTAGTTATTACCTGTCAGCTTAGAAGGACTCTGAAATGCTCTGGGGCAGATATTTATTCCTTTTTATAAAAGCCCTGTTTCTTATATTACTTATTTACTTCCATCTAGGCTAGTTTGTCACCAAGGTTTCATGCTGCATTTTCTTCAGAGAACTGGAATACATTGGCTTTGTTTTGGTTTCTTTTTCTAGACAAGACTAGCCTAGTGCAAGATGGACCAATTCTTAAAAAGTTTTACAAAACAGCTTCCATTTAATTCAATTTTATTGCAGTTGCAGATGTTGTGTTACTTCTTAAAGAGGACATTTATTTGTTTCATTGACTGTCTGGAAGGGGACAAACCCACGCTTTTAACATCCTTTCAATTTGTAATTTTCTCTAGATTATCGAGCTGAATTCAGTGAGCATAAATGGGCAACAGGGACAGTACAGAGAAAACATGTTATTAAAAGTGGCTAGTAATTCGCACATTCCTTGGTCATACAAAGATTGGCCTAATTCAGTGTTATTCCTGTGCGTGCAAAATGCATGTGGACATAGATGAGAGGTATGTATAGCATAATATAGCATGTCAGCGCGATGTAACTGTACCAACAACCAAACAGAAACCGAAAAGGATCTATGACTGTCTGTGTATTGATCATGCAGCTGGAACAGCAAACGGCTGTGAGCGTCAGTGGGCTTTACAGGACGGAGCAGCCCCCATTTTGTGCCGGCAGTAACAAATCTTCAGCTATTCCCAGAAATAAGCTAATGAAGGGTGAAATATAAACCTCCCGCCCTGGTCGGAGGCCCTGGATAAACTTGCGGCTGTGGAGGAGCTGCCAGAACCCCCGAGCCCTCTCCCGGGAGCGGAGCGCCCCGGGNGCGTGCCCGGACACCGGCGGGGCCGGGCGGGGACAGAGCGGGCAGGGCGGCGGGCAGCGCACCCCGCTGCGCCAGAGAGCTGCCAGGTGCTCGGCACTGAGAGTGCGGAGTTAGGCGCTTGCTGAAATCTCCGCCCTCTGGGACTTGAGTTAATTTCATGGGAAGTTTGATCTGTTGTTTTCTTGAACTTTTCTCTGTTTAGGACTCTGGAGATAGTATTTCTGAACGACAGGAATGGAGACCAGTCATTTACAGAAAGTGCACAGACATTCTCTGGCTGCTCCTCTTCTGTCTTTTCTGGGCTGGTTTGGTAAGCACGCACGTTTGTTTGTTTGTTTCTTGGAAGGACTAATCAGATCCAAGGTTGATGGGCTTCTGCGTAGTGTTACACTGAATCTAAACTGAAATTGTCATGGGCACAGGTCCCCGGGATTGCCCAGGGATAGACCTTACCTTTGTGGCGGTGCAGTCCTTTATTGTGGTGTCTGTCACACTTCTGAGTTCTGCCCGTATGCTTTAGATCCTATATATACACAGTGCTCGGTTATTTAGAATTCGCGCTTTTTTTTTTTTTTTTT
>VWYO01010512.1:1018791-1030496 GCA_013400275.1 Rhadina sibilatrix | reverse complement strand
TTTTTTTTTTTTTTTTTTTTTTTTTGTAAATCAGTCCAGGCTCTGACTGGGCTCTTCATTCTACTTATTCATTGTAGCCTTGATATCTTGCAACATGTGTCCATCTGACACTGCATTCAGCGGTGCAAGCTTTTGGGAGAAGGCTTTGTGTTTCTGAAACATGAATGGGGTTTTTAATGATAGGTCTGTCTGCTCAGGAATCTTGCAAATACACTTTTTAATTCCACGCATGGTAACTTTTTAAATGGAAGCTGATGCAGAATATTAGCTACACATTTTGAACATTGCATAAATGGATGGTGAACTTTGTGAGCAGCATAGGGGCTTTTTACCTGCTGTCTAATGCTTAAGTGCTTTGATCAGGGGAGGGGATGTCATGAATAAAACCTGTCAAATGGTAAGGATTTAGGATTTTTGTTTGGTTTCTCTCACTGTTTTTATAGCTCCCTTTCTGTGAAAATAGCTTTTTGCATACACATATTCATTTTCTTGTGTTTGATCTTGTTTAAAAAATTAAGAAAATGTAATGACACTAATTTGTTCACATGTGAACAAGTGAAAAAAAATTGAAATCACATTAATATCTCTGTGGAAATGGGTATCATGGCCATGTGCAGATACACGCCCGCAGCAATTACTCCGTTACTTAACAATATGGCTTTTATCCAGCATTCTGCACTTTAAAAAAAAAAAAATCACCTACCTACAGTAGACCTGTAATGCCCATATTTAGAGGGAATATCAGAAATTTTCTAAAAGCCTGTTTCAGCTGGGTTGCAGTGCCAGCTTTTTTCTTGTTTTCCTTTTGAGAACATTTTAATTATTAACAAATACTCGCTCTGTAAACAAACTGGATCTGGAAATATTTTGTTTTTGTAACAAAGCACATCCACAAGTAGTATGTTAGCTTGAATTGAGGAGTCTCTACAAAGATGTCCATATTGAAACAATATTAATGTTTGTTATGTTTTAAAAGTTTTTTTTAAATTTCTAAACTAGTTAAGACTGCAAAATAAGAGTCTTCTATAAGCAAAAATGAGATTGCTCTCAGGATTAAAAAGCACATTCATACATATTTGTGTATGAGACATGTTTTTGCCCAGATCCAATCTTTAGGTACAATCTTTTCTACTAAAAGTAGAAAAACAAATAAAGGCTCTAAAGCTCAAGTAAGAAGTCAGTTGTGCTGGATCTGATGTGTGCAATCTGTCTCGAGCACAGCCAATATTCAGCCGTGTTCATTCAAAGCAGCAGTGGTTAATGTGGGACTGAGATACCTCCCTGCTGCCAGCAGCTGGCACACAGCCACAGAGCTTAGTGATTGTCCTTGGTGTGTGTGAAATGTGACTTGCACCCCATGGGACAGAGGGGAAGCTTGCATCACTGGGTTCTTCAGTAACTGGAGTGATGGGGAGATAAGCCTTGGGTAAGGTAGTACTCAGGACTTCACCAGTTTTACAGAACTGCTGCTTCTTGGTACTTGCAAAGGTTCTTTCCAAGAGTTGTTTTGGCCCTCACGATGTACAGGAGGGTTTAAGATGCATTCCTAGACAAGGTGTTTTATTTTGACTAAGAATTGCTGCTACTTGGCCAGCAGAGGTACTTAGCTGCCTCTGAGGTTTACAGGAAGATGATCTACTGGAACTTTGATCTGACAGCAGGTCAGGGCAGTGTCATCTAAGTGCACAGTGTGGCTTTCTCCAGGTTTTTCACATGCTTTAAAGAGTGCTTCTTCCTGAAATCTCAGGTAATTTCCATTTTAAATACATTTTGTGTTTAAAAATATCTCTGATTAAATTCACTAACAGCTTCAAGGGCTCATCATGGCAGCAGTTATATTGCCTAAGCGTGTCTTGAAGGACACCCTGTAAAATGAGATGCAGTGAGCACATGAAAAATCATCATTTGAGTGGTCTTGCCTAGTGACACACATAAACATCACTAGGGACAGTGTTTAGCACCTTAGTAATGCTTTCCTCTTGCTTTAATCAGGACTTCTATCTTTCTTCTCCTGTGTTATTCTACTTAATTTATATACTTTCAACAATAGATGAAGGCAACAGGGCTAAACTTGCCCATATGGCTTGCTCTGGCCTTGTGCACAGGGGTGAATTTTAGATTTAACTGTTTCCAACTAGAAGGGGAAAATGTATGACTTCAAAGGAATATTCATTGAATGGGAAGGAAAAGCTATGGTAGCAGGCTTTCACACTAAAAAATATTTTAACAGATGTTTATAAGTGGCTATGCTCTGGTGGCTGGTGCTGCAGAAAGACTTGTGCTTGGATATGACAGCTTTGGGAACATATGTGGTCGGAAGAACACTCCTGTAGAAGGGGCAAATCTTTCTGGATTGGACATGACTAATAAAAAGTAAGTACATCAGATAATGTCTAAATAAATCAAATGTTTGAGAACTTAGTATAGTACACATCTAGCTGTCAGTCATATCCATCTGTGTATCTATACACTCTTGTTTTGAAAGGCAAAAAAGGTGGGAATAGTGCAAAAGAGTGAGTGAAATCAAAAAGTTAAGATAGAATTAGAAAATGTGCTGCATCATTATGCTTTATGCAGCTGCCTTCTTAAAGAGGCTCTTAAATGGGACATCAGTCAAATAGGCAGTCATTCTATAGGGCAAATCTTTCTACTTAAGGATGTTGCACATTAAAGTTCCCAGTCATTCCACTGACTCTTTTGGAAAAAGTTTCACTTTGTACCACTTTAAAAAAATGGAAAGAAGGTTCAGAATTTAAACTTATAAAAAACCAAGAAGGCTTGTTTTTTGAGAAGAGGATATTTTTTTCTTTCTAGGTATGTGTTCTTTCTGAATTCATGCAGCCTGGAAATACAAAGCCTCAAAATCAGTTCACTTTCCTTGTGTGTGTCAAGTTGTCCACAACAGCAACTCAACTCTTTGGAAGATCTCCAGAGTTTTGCAAGGAATAATGGTGTGCCACAGGGAATATGAGTACCTTAGTGTACCTGTAGAACAGCTGAGCAGATTCCACTTTGTTTTTATTATGTTTCTTACACTAGGGAGTCGTATCTTACCATCAATTTCCTGAACAGTTAATGGTAACAGAAAATAAAATGTCTTGTTTCTGCTTTATTTCAAAACCATAGTTTCTAGAAGTGTTACAACTCTCTTACACAAATTAGAAAGTTGTTCAATAATTCCTGCACAGTGCTGAGATTATGTAGCAGAAAACTGATGGCTGAGAATGAGCTAGTGAAGTTTGGTGGGGGTGCTGGTAGGTAACCAGGGCTCATATGCTGTTTGAGAGTCTTGCCCAATTGCTTCCTTTAAATGTAATTAAAACTGCACTGGAGTTATTAATTCCATGAAGGCACAAGTGTATTTATCTCTAGACATCTGATCCCAATGTTTGCTATTCCATTTTATTGTAGTTTAACCCCAGCTGGCAACAAAGTACCACAGCAAAGTACTTATTTCCCAGCAAAACCAGGACACACCTAGAAATTTTATTTGATTCTGGTGTTAAAGATGAAAATGCTATCAGAAGTAGCTGTTGTATCAAAGAGGCTCCAGTTTATTCATGCCCTACATGTAAATAAAATAATCTGTAGCCTAAGCCTTATTTTATGGGGTATGTATAAACTTCAGGCCATTAATGGATATTAATGGCTATTTTTGTTGGAGGTTAGTATCCCACTCTTTTTGTGTTTTGATGTTTTATTTTGCAGGGATTGCTATTTAAATTGACAATATTTGTTTTAATTTAATTTTGGGGTAGTTTGACATAATTTTATATGTGCAGAAAGCCATGAACACCTGTGAGATTATGTAAGTATTTTCAGTCTAACTAAACATAATTGTATCAAATTCCAGCTAAAACTGCTTGCACGTTTATATCAAGGCAGGGAGAGGTCTTGCATTTTGAATGGCTTGGATGTATCCAGCCTGTCTTTCCCTGAAGCACTGTCTAATGGAGCAGAGTGTTGTTAGCAAAGTACCTGGTAATATTTCACCTCAGCACAGGTTAGGTTTCTGGAGATATATANAGCACAGGTTAGGTTTCTGGATATATATATATATATATATATATATATATATATATATATATATATTCTAGTCTAACTCAGGGGGGCCTAGTTCTATTGTAGCTTCCATCGTTATCCTAGTAAGTAAGGGTTATTAGCCAAGTATGACACTGTGGAACAAACAGTGTGCCTGCCCTCCAGGGACATAAGTGGTAACTGTAGTTAGGTCTAGAAGGCAAAGATTCTGCCTAGATTGGTTTAGATTTACTCAAGTACCTAATTTGTCATTCACATTCCCACTGGAATATCAGGGATGAAAATGGCCTGCTAAGGGATCAAATCAGAAGTGCAAACAAATGTGTTAATGTGTTTTCCTCTGTTTTTCTCTCAATTTTTTTACTAATCTTAAATTACTTTTTTAATCTTTTTTTTTTCTTTTCTTTTTTAGGTTCTTTTCTTTGTGTTTACAACCTGAATGTTTCCAGTTACACATTAAATCCAAAGGCAGCTCAGCTGTGTCCCACACTGCCAGTTCCACCAAGGTAGGAATGATTGGGTACTTTACAACCTCCTTGAGTCCAAACAGCTTCTTATGGATTGTTACTTTCTCACATTTTGTATTTGGCTTAATGCTTCACAGTCAGGAAGCATTGTTTATTTATTTTTGTCCACGTATCCTTACAAATTCTTTTATGTGCCTGCGAGCATGCCAGTGTCCTGTCCCACAGAATAAACAAGGACTGCATTCCTTCCATTCCTCTACCCTTTAGAGAATTTTCCCCCTCCAAATTAGGAAAAAGCACTCCCATATGAGGAACAACTTAGCTCCTGCACAGACTTTTTTTGCTTTCTCCCTCAATGCCAAGGATGTCGTCTTCGGCCTTGCTTCTTCTCCTGAGCCCAGAAATTTCCATCAGAATAATTTTATAGCCAGATGGCTTGAAGCACAGATCTGTGGATGTTGCTTTGTCAAATCTGGCATTTGTGAGTCAAAATGCTTAAACCTGTGATTTTAAGTTCCACTGTGTCATGAAAATATAGCAGAGAATTGGAATCTCTGTGTTTGCAGAGCTAACTCATCTGCTCTGAACAGCAGAAAATGGAAGAACAAAGTGAAGAGAATAGAGCAGAAGACATGTGAAAATGTTACATAAAATGGATCAAAGGACAGCGTGTAAATTGATGAAAAAATGTCATGATTCACTTATTTCCTCAACTTTCTAGGCCTTTTTCAGTTTGTCAAGGAACTCAACAAAGTTATTCATCTTGCACAGTAGTATTACATAGTAGAAACAAAGGTAGTTAGTGAATTTTTTAATTGTTTATAACAAAACCCGTCCTTTTCAGGTATGAGTATGCCATTGACTATTTTAAGACAGCACTACCAAAGTGGGACAATAAATATATGCAAGAAGCTTGGCTGGGGGTGCCAAAAATTTTTGCATAAATATTTGGTGCTGTTACTTGTACCTTGTAAGCATTGTTTTGGTGTGGCTTTTAGAATGCTTGAATGTCATAAAAACAATACAATGTGTTTGTGATCTAGAATTACCTACAACAGCATAGGCTACAGCTATGTTAGCATGAACTTTGTTTTTACATAAACACATGTGAGCAAAGCAGGTGAAGCCAGACTAGAATGGGAAGAGGAGCTATGTGCTGATGGTGACAGTTAATGAGAGAGTTATTAATTTCTTTCCCCAGGCTGACCTTGAATGGATCTGTATTGGTGATATAGGCATGACACTATAAGGAGTTTATTTTGCAGATGATACATAAAACTATTCTTTATAACAGAATGCTGTCTGTGGAAATGGCAGGATGGATCACTGGATTTTAAACTATTTGTCCAGTAATTAATATTTTTTAACACTTTTGTTTTTAACCTTTCAGTAAGTCCTTTCCATTATTTAATCGATGTGTTCCACAAAATCCTGAATGCTATTCCAAATATGCATCTGTCCTAATAAGGATGGTTAATGAAATGGATGTTTTTCAACGAATTCTGAGTGGAATATTGGCGGGAAGAGACACTGTGATAGGACTGAGTGTCCTTGCACTAGGTAAGGTCATAAGTAAAAAGTGAATAATGATTTTCAATTAAAAGGTCAAGATGTTTCTTACAAGTCTATATGTTTAATTCAAAAGTGGACTTTTTTTCATATTTTCTGGGCAAAGTTATTTTTAAGGAAGAGTGATCAGCCTTTATCAGGAGGCATTTAATAGGCTGGTGAAATGCAGATCTCTATCAGATTCTATGTTCCATTACATAATTATATACCTCATTTTGGGGGACTGTAAGAAATTGTTGATGAAAAAGATGACATCAGCATGAATACTTGAACTTAACTCTTGCATAAAATGGTATTAAAAAGCTAGTATTTCCCATGGTGAAATATATCAGCTATAAGTTCCTTATTGTTTAAGTTAGAGGTAACTGTGTGCTTTAAATGTTAAAAAGGTTGCCAGCTTTACTAAATGCTGTTGCTTTTAAGATAACTGTTTAAAAATAAAAGCCAGAATTCTACAAGAACCCTAAATATATATTTAAAATAAAATGGTTGTAACACTCAAACTTATTTTATGTATTTTTCAGCCTTCTCTTTCATACTGGTTTTAGCCTTCAGATTCATTCAGACCCTCCTCATCCATACTCTGATTGCACTGGTTGTATTTGGGTTGTTGTGTAAGTATATTTACTATTTTACTGAAGGATTAGCAGCTGAACAAACAGCTATCCTTTATTTCCATGATCATCTTCAGTAACCTTCAGCTTACCACAGTCATGTCCAAGCTGAGGCCTGCTTGCCTTTTGGTGTCAAGGTCTGACTGTGCTGCTCCAGCTGCTGGGTGTTAGGATGATGGTGATGTTTATTGTTTTTGTAAATGCCTAGAAACAACATTTCTTTTGGCAGATGCATGCAGTTATGAAAATGCTACTGTTTCAAAGAATGCTTAGTGAACTCTTATACTGCCTGCTTTAGGAAGGGAGAACCATAGGAATGTGCCTGGCTAAAGCTTGTAATTCCATGAAAAGTTAGCTTTGTATCTCCACAATGAAATTACATGCCTCAGCCTTAGCATAACTGCAAGAAATCCAAATGTTCTGCTGCGGTTTTACCTCAGTCTGACAGGGCCCTATGGGAAGTTTCTCTGTGATCACTGATCCTGTGCCTCACTTTGCTAGCTGACAGTATTCCTGAGCTGATTGAGGGTTAGTGGGGAGGGCAGAAAGTGGGAAGGGAGGCCAGGCAGGCATCAGCCTGCCAGCAACAGCGTGCCCTGCCTGCCCTCATGCTGCTCTGCTCTGCTCAGTTGTCTCAGGTGTTCTCTGGTGGCTCTATTACGACTACAGGAATGATCCCAGCACTGAACTGGAAACAGAAAAGGAAAATGTAAAGTTCCTACTCGGATATGCCATCTTCTCAACAGTAGTTACTGTAAGTAGCATTCTACCCTAAGCAATGGCAGAGGCTATAACTTGAAAACTTGAACTACAGAGGTTCTGCAACAGTAAAAATAATTCCTAATTATTTTCAAACTGGAAAATGAGAATAAATTCTAAGATCTTCCTACATTCATTCAAATATAATCATAAAATCATAGAATGATTTGTGTTGGAAGGGACCTTAAAGATCCCTAGTTCCAACTAGATTTTTAGGCTCCCATCAAAACTACAAAAATAATTTTAGATCTTCATTGTGAAACTTGTTTGTCAGCTTTGCCATACTTCAAACCTGTACAAACAGTGTTAGAGTTGTTGGTGTAAAAATGCAAGAATTGTGTTCCATCCCCATTTTGTTCTGCTTCAGCTCACTGGAAGATCATGTTGAGTAAACACAGGGGCACTGGCTGACTATGAACATGAGATCTGTGGATTTATCCCACCCTGTCAGCAGGAGAAAGGGATGGCAGCTCTTTTAGACAATGAAAGGGGCAATGAAATACAGGCAGCAGTGCCTAGACCTGAAGTTATGGGGCTAAATTCTGGGTTTTTTCTCATTGACCTTGTTTTACAATAGAAAATCTGAGTGTGGCTTGCAACTTTTTATGTGATTTTTTCACTCTGATGTTGCAATGTTAAAAGGAGCCATTGCTCAATTTGAGGGCACAGTCAATTTGTACTTCATGAGACATTTGTCAAAACGATTTTGCTGTTGTCTTAGGGATGAGTAAGATCCATATGGAATTTGCCAGATATGAACAGTCTGACAGTTTACAGTGACAAATATAAATGTGTCACAGATCAGATTTTTTTTTGTATCCTCCATAAGTTATGATCTTTCTGCATCTGCTGATACTGAATAGGTAAGAAAAAGTTTCTTTGAATGCTTATGTGTTCTAGTACATTTGACTGTTGTTTGCAGAACTGTGGGAATATTCACTGCTGCGGGTTATGCTTCCCTTCAGAGCTGGTGGCTTCTTTCTAGAGCAGACAAGAGAACTAGTGAAGTAACTGTCACTGGTTATATTTATTGTTTTTAAAATTTCAACCTCTTTTTTAATTGCTGTTCATAGTTCCTTGTCACATACAAAGAGCTGGGGATATTGTGGGCTTTTTAACTTGGGGTTTCGTTATTGGTGGGTTGGGTTTTTTACTTTGGGAAGACAAGAATTTATTTAAATAAGTTTTCATTTTGTTGACTTTGCTCCCATACATATATAGCTCTCAAACTAGTTTGGTTGTAGACTGCAGGAAAGGACTGGTTCTCCTACCACTGTGAAACTGAACAGTGGCAAGCTGACCTGAGTAAAAAGAAAGTTTGAAAGTTCATGACATGCAGGGTACTTGAAAGTAATGTGTAGTGTATAATATACATCTGTGTTTGCTATAAAGCAAAACAGACTGCTTCCATTAGATGAATTAAAGTTTCATGAATCCTATATTGTATAAAAAACCAGCAGCAACTACTGCAGGAAACCAGATTTTAATCCACAGGCTTTTTTAGAATATAGGCAGTGTTTTGGAAGGATTTTCTTATGTGTAGTAAGACTGTATAAATTGCTTTGCTGTCATGTCATTGTGAAATCTGTATCCTTTGATCCAAAATTTGACAACTCTGATAACCGTTTCTTGAGGTAAAACCCCCAACAACTTGTCTTTTTATTTCCTGTGACAGGTTGTTCTGCTCTCCCTTATATTTGTACTAAGAAAGAAGCTTCAGTTTGCTGTACAGCTCTTTCGAATTGTTGGTAAAATCATTGGCAGGATTCCTTTCCTCCTCTTCCAACCACTCTGGACCTTCCTGATTCTCATTGTGTTCTGGGTATTTTGGGTTGCTGTACTACTTAGCTTAGGAACTGCAGGTAAGTATATGCTTTTTAGTGTTTTTTACTGAGTGCTATCCATTTCCTAAGTTCTCTTCTTAAATGTGGAACCTCTTGGTGTTGGTGTACAAAATGTGGGCTAGCATTGTTACACAGCTGAGTTACTTTTTATATTTTATTTCCCACTTGTTGGAGTCTTCTCCATAGCCCTTTTGCTTCCATATGTGGACTTGAGTTTTGTTCTTTCTCATTATTTGCTAATAGATGATGGTAGGTACAGTATATGTTACAAGAAGGAGGAGACAGCAAGTAACAAGAAGGAGGAGACAGTTTTAATGCAATTGTTACAAAATGAGGATGTTCGTCTCCTCTGACTATAAACAATGTTGAATTGTCACAAAGGCAAAACATTGCTTCAGGGCAGTAGTTCAGTGACAATTGCTATCATTTGGACTAGTGCAACAGTATTTAGATGAATCCAGCAGTTCTCGCAGTTGCAGAGGAGGTGCTCTGTGGAAAGAGTCAAACACTATGAAAGATCTGACAGAACAGATTTTTAGTATGGAAATTGTATTACTGAGGGATATACCACTGTAAGATTCTTCACTGATTGAACCAGGGTAATTTGGGTGCTGTCCCTTGACCCAGCACCATGCCATCCAATTGAAAGAGACACGGTCCTTCTGTGGAACATCACCCAAAGAAGTGAAGCTAAACTCTCTAGCTCTGGGGATAACTCCTCATGTATGCATCAGCCTCTGTCTGTGAAAGCATTAGAATTTGAGGGCTGGTATTTTTTAATTTTAAGCTTCTAGGGCCACTGTTCAGAGCCAATTGTTACCCTTTAGGTCAAAGCTGATGTAGAATTAATGTGGACAGAGACCACTGTTTATGGGTTTTCTCTTTTCAGAAACTTGGTGGTGATTACTGTGTGGGAAACCAAATGCAGCCTAGTTCTTCAAATGCTTGTGTGTTACCATTTTACTTTTGTTTCCACCATGGCTTGAGACAATGGCTGCAGTAACTTCTTAGGACAGGCTTACAGATCTCTGCTAGGCCAGGAAAGCCTCCACTCTTTCCATAGCTGAGCCCATTTGGCAAAGCTGGCTGTATTCCCTACCTCTATGGATCAGGTACCTCACTCCTCTTCCATCACAACTGCTTCCATCTCAGTTGATTCTGGCTCTTTAGAGAGAGACTCTGAGAAGCTGTCAGAGTCCATGCTGGCATTGCAAATCTCACCCATTGCTTAGGCTAGACTGGGATCTGTTTCCCTCCAGCTTCCATTGGAGAGTCATGCAGATTTGCCTGATTCTGTTTCTGCTGCCTTGAGTAGCTCACGTCTGTTGAGAGTGGCTGCTTGAGGCACTAACAGCTGCTAACCTGCTTCTCCTGCGGAAGGGTCAGATGTAGCACAGCCAAATGTCTGACCTGCAGCCCATTTGTTAATTGTCACTCCTCACTAAGTAGTCAAGCTGATGCCTTTTGCTTTAGATGTCATGGATATTCCTTCTCCACGCTACTTTGAATTAGATTTTCCCAATACAGGAAGCAGCATTGTGTGCTGGACACAGTTCTGTGTTGTTAGTTTTTCTGCAAAATCTTTATGTCATTTATGTACAGATCAGACAGGAAGCAATAATTTTGAAACTGGCCTTGTGGGGTTCCTTATCCCTGCTTCAGACTATGCTTTATAGAAAGGAGCATCTTCTGAGCTATCAACAAACTGTTCATTTCATGCACCTGCTTGGATCAGATAATTTAAGATAAACATTAACCGTAGTAAATTTACTAACAGAACAATAGAATTAATTATAACACACACTTTTTCTAAATATATAATTAACAAGAACTATGAGAGCAAATATTATATCCTTGATGTTAAATCAAGCTGATTGATTCATAGTGCAGCACACAACTCCTGACTCAAAGGTATTTTATGTTTTGTCTTCTCTCTAGCTTAATGGGAATGCTGATGTTTCCAGCAAGTGATGCAAACAGTACAGTACAGGGGGCAGCATAAGCTTGCTGCACAGCAGAGTGATGACAAAGTTCCAGCTTTGAAAGAATTGACTTTTCTCAGATTTAGCATAAGAAGAGAAGGTCATTCCCAGGCAGTTAACTGTCAATATATTGCTTATATGAGCAACCTAGTAAAACAGAGGTTTTGACAGAGATATTCTGGTAGAGTATTTTTAGTGCAGATGCCCGTCCTTATAAGATGTTCCTGTTAGAAGCATGTCAATGTTTAGAAGAGCTCGTGTGCATTTGGTAAATAACCCAAATCACTTATTAGTTAAGACTAAGCCTGAGTGTGTTTGGGACACTGCCGCTGTGTGTTGGCTGCAGTGTGTGGGTAGGTTGGGCGCGGTGTGAGGGTAGGTTGGGCGCGGTGTGTGGGTAGGTTGGGTGCGGTGTGTGGGTAGGTTGGG
>VWYO01010512.1:974140-1008254 GCA_013400275.1 Rhadina sibilatrix | reverse complement strand
AAAAATCTTTTTATGGGGGAAGAAAAAAAAAAAAAAAAAAAAAAAGCAAACAACCCAACATTAATCATTTTAACCAAATTTAACCCCAAATTTGGCCAAATTGCATTTATAAAAGTAGATAGTAGCTCTCAATTTTACACGTGAGAACTTGTGATTTTATTTTCTGGTTTTAGTTTTACCCCTAAAGAAAAAATAGTGGATTCATTCCCTCAAACTAAAATCTTGCCAGAACCAAGAGACAAATAAAAGATTGCAGAGAATAAGAGAGGTGACACAAACTGGAGAGAGGTGTTCAAGGAATATTCTCAGGTATTACTTCTCCTATTTTCCATTGTAGTTTTTTTCCTAGGTGTTTTTCCATTGCAGAAAACAGTGATTGCTTAAGAATTAAACTAACCCAGAAGTTATAAATTTGGCTGCTTTTCTTTGGACTAAGGTGAACATTTAGATGAAGTCAGTAGAAAAACTGGAGTAGTTCCATTAAGAAAGGAGATAACAAGCTTAATTCTTAAAATTCCCAAATACTGAAAAGACACAATGTTTATCTTCTTAAATAAGGTGCTAAAGCATTTTTAAATCATTTGTTTTTCTTTCTAGAAATAAAAATAACCCACCACCTCACCCAGTCCTGTCTTCCATATCAGTTCTTTTCTGCTACCATCTAGGAACTGCTGTAAAAGGCTCATTTCTAATTATGATACTGAGAATACCAAGGATTCTTCTCTTCTACCTTTACAATACCCTAAGCCAAAAGGTCGGTAAATACTTCTGTAACACTATAAAATAGTAGTTTAAAGATGAGATCATGGGGCAAAGAAGTTAAGAATATATTTCTTGCTTAAAAATAGAGGATATTGCTATTGCTATCTGTTATTAATGGATAGATTTTATCTTTTATCATATCTTCTGCATTAGGAATGTTTTTTTTCTCCCAACTCAGATATCAATGTTTCCTTTTTATTCTCAAGTCTGATATTTTTAAAAGCAGAAAATACCAATATTAAACTCACCTTTATTTAGTGTTTTTATATAAAGGTTTTTGTGAAGAGTAAGGAAAAAATTGGCAGACTGCTCTATTTAGAATTTTTGCATCACAAGTATTTAAGAATCAAAAGTAAGAATACTATTGTTAGGTTTAAGAGCTCTTATAGAAAATACTTCACTGCCTTGTAATATGCTTTTATAGATAGAATATATGGAATAAAAACTGTTCCTGGGAGTTGTGTAGTATCCAAGGAACATCTTTTAAGATACATAAACCATAGATATGGGCTGGTTTTGGATGTTTTTTGCCTTCTTTTTACCTTTCATGCGTCTCCACATCTATTATCTTCTGCCAGAAGAACACCACTGTAGGTAATTCTGGCAGTTTTGCAAGGAGGGAGGACTGTTAGAAATGCACAGCTTTGATTTTAGAAGATTTAAGAAAAGGTTTTAAATTTAGATCTTTTCTTCTCGGGTTTATATTGGCCTTGAAACATGTTATGTATAGTTATGACAGGATATTTACATTGATCATACCTATGAGGCATGTGTTGGGTATAGGTTATGAATGCTTAAATAAAAATGCCTTGTAATAAAACACTTGAAAGGTGTGGTCTGGATTTATGTTGCTTTCATATGAAAATTTTGGTTATAAAACTTGGTGAGTTGTGTAAACTAAGAACATTATATAAGGACAGTAGGTGGGATCTACTTTTCCTGCTTTCTCTAAAGGCAGAATATTTTCTGCCTTTAGAGAAAGCAGGAAAAGTGGGCTTGCTTGTTACGTGGTTTTGTAATCTGAATTATTGTAGATTTAATTAGCAAAGAAAGATTATTTGTGTCTGCAGCACTGTGCTGCAGGCTCCTTTTGGTCCAGTTCCCAAGCATTCAGTGACATTACCCACAGCTGTAACTGCTGCTAAAGAGACTAGAAAGTGCTCTGGCCAGCTCATGTCCTCAGTCCTTGTAAGGATGCCCCCAAGAGTAACCTTGCTCATTTGCATGGCAGAAAGGACAAAGCTATGTCTCCTTTCACTGAGGGCCAGAGTAGTGGCACTGAGATAACATAGCTTCAGTAAAATCATGTCTTCAGCAATACAGAGCAAGACTAAAGTAGTCTCTGTCAGGATTTTGCAGGTACAGTCACGGTTTTGAAGGTGTTATTCCTGGAATATTTTCATGAACCTTTTTGGATAAAGTTGGGAGGTTTGTGGTTTCTGCTTAAACAGTAGTAGTTGTTGGGACCTGAGTTTTGTATAGTGACTGGAAGATCTCTGCTTTCCAAAACAAGATAAAAACATTCTGACCTCTGGAAAAATAAGATTAAAAAGACCAACTATCCCTGAACTGAATTTCCTTTTGTTGAGAAAAACAACCACTTAAATTTGGAAGGCTACCGTGGATACCAAAATGTCTTGTTCTTGTCTTGCATCATCTCTGTGTTGAGCTGTTCTGAGCTCGTTATATGATGGGGAAGCAAACCTTAAGCTTTACTGCTCAGTTTTTGCTATGAAATTAATACAGGCCAATGGTCTATGAATTGTCTGTTCTAATACAAGGTTTTTCTTCCTGACCTGAAAAATGAATGTAATGCTCTGAGTCAAAGCACATATATGTTCATATAAGCCCTTCTACCTATTCTTTTATTTTTGTTCATGAGGGTACTGGTCATTTCAGAACTGTGAAAGCTTTTTGATAATCAAGTTAAAAATCTGTCTCTGTACCCCCTGATCACTGTGAAGTACTTTAAGGATTACTGACTTGCCTGCCTGTTCTTCTCCTAGGCAGCTGTTAGCTCACAGAGCTGCTTGGAGCACTTATTTTCTTTTCCCAGAGAAGAATCTTCCATACACGGGAAGGAGGAAAAAACAAAACAAAACAAAACAAAAAACAAAAAACAAAACAAAACAAAAAACCAAAACCAAAACCAAACAAACAAAAAAAACCCCAAACCAAAAAAAAACCAAAAAAACCACAGTTTTTCAGTCATTAATATTGAAGGGTCTGAATTAAAAACAATTCCTACAATCCTAATGGAAATATCTGCTGCCTAAGTGAAAATTTTATTAAAAGAGTCAGCCACCTGTAAAGCAAGATTTTTTAGAATGGTGGTTTTGTTTGAGGCTAATTACATGTCCAGTAACCAATCATTTCATTTTATTGCAGAAGAACGCAAAGCGCGTGTTCAGCTGCTGTTTCTGCTGGGTTTGCTTCCAGAAAAGTTGTTTAAGTTACTTTAACCAGGTATGCTCTGTCATCTCTGTCCCCCAGTCTGGATGCCATGGTTGGTGCCTGACCCTTAGCATGGCTAAAAAGCCACAGCCAGTGCACGCAGGCCAAAGTTTCCTGCGTTAAATTAAACAAACAAAAAAGCCTCCAAGTGTAGATGAAGCTTGGTGCAAAGAAACAGGGAATTGACAAATATGCAAGGTGCTGGATTTTAGAAAACTTGTTAATACAGCTTGAGATAGTCAGCCCTTTCAGAAGGCCACTTGCTATTTCTGTAGGTAAGAAGACTTAACATTTTGTTGAGTTGTGCCAGACACACTCCTGAAACAGAGAATCCAGGTAGGAGGAAGCAATAAAGAATTAGGAAACGTACCTGGAGATGTGACGTTAAACTAGTTACAGTGTTTTCCACCTGAAAGTCTTGAATAAAGAAACTTAAATTTCTAGTATTTGTCAGTATCAGTAGATCTGGAAATACAAACCATGATGATTGTTTAAAAGGCATTTTAATTGGAAATGGATGATTTCTGACATACAGCAGTTTTACTTGACACTTCTTTTTACCTTCACAATTCTTTCCTTCAAATGTGTTCCAGATTTACATACATAATTGTAAGTAGTTAGTTTTTGTCTTTGTCATTGCCTTGTTTTTATCTCTGGGGACTGTGATATTCTTAATGTGAAGGGGAGTCATACTGCTGATTCCACCTTCTGACTGCTGGGTTCCTGGTTCTCATTGCTGAGGGTAGTAGTGAAGTAAACAAAACAATTCTCATAAAGGGTCTGACCTCTCTTAAGTGCATAAATTAGGTTTAATCTTGGACAGTTATGAAGAGAAAATTTTCAATTTAGTTCACCCTAGTTTAAATACTTGTGCAGTGAAATGTCTGAATTTTCCAGGCTTACATTTTCTACATAGGTCTTATAGTCAGTGACTTGGTGAGAAATATCAGAGTTCATTTTGCCTCCAGGCTTTCCATTTGTAGTCACCCTTTCCCTTTGGCTTGGCTTCCTGCCTTTCAAAGAGATATCCAGCATCCTAGTGTTTACTTTCTCCAGCTGTTGTCTGCTATGTGTTTGTTAAAAGAATTAATTACTGTAATGTTCTTCCTTTTGTTTCAGAAGGCTGTAGTGTAGCTCTTGTTCCCTTAAAAGATTTCCTGTTTCCTAATCTATTGTTGGCAAATTTCTGTTTTTATATACGTTGTGGTTTTTAATCTAATGCTCATAATACAGTGTTTTCTTTTCTTTTGTTTCTTGAATATCTTTTCAGCAAAGGTAATGGTAGTCTGCATGCTCCAAATCCAGGGCAATTTGGGCAACAGTTAGAGAAGAAAAAAGCAAGAAAAGGCTGCAAGATTTAGTAGAACTTTTGTCTGTATCAAATTTAAACATTGGTCTTAGGTTATTGCATATTGTAGAGTAATTCATTGGTCTAATTATTTATTTCCTTTTTTTCCCCTATAACTAATCTGTTCAAGGCTATTGCTTAAATTTTTTTTTGTTACAATTGAAAGCCTTAGTCTTTGATTCTGTAAAATCTGTGGCCAAATGTAAAAGAGAAAAGAAAAAAAGAAGGAAAAAAGTCTGCAATTTAAAGAAGCTTTGACATATTTCTTGATTAACAGAAGTAGTGAATTCTTAAGAGCCCCTACTGAGATTGTTGGGAACAATCTAGAAATTTCCCACAGATGTTGAACATGGTCCTGAGGGTAGGACTTGGGAGGGAGGGATTAAAAATTGTACCTGTGTTTCTAACATTTTCTTAAAGAAGTATTCTTTAAGTTAAGATTTTGATTTTTTGTAGCCCAAAATGTGGAACAGCTGTTGTAAAAGTTGATCCAAAGATCATTGCGTACATCAACATTCCTTACTTTTTACTATTCTTTTCCTTTTTATTATAGTATTACTTTCACTATAATGAAAAGCATATAATAGAGAGAAGCTCTAAAAAAAAAATAAAATTAAAAAAAAGAGATCCAATAACTTCTGCACTATTTTCTTCAACCTGTTGTTAAACTGCTTAGGTAACTTAAATTCTTTCTATTCCTTCATTCACAAGTTTAATCAGGATTAAACAGAATACTTTGTTTTCCTTCTGAGAACTTGCAGATGAGAAACAGGTGCTGGAGGAAGTAACCCTGGTGATAGAATGAATGCAAGCTTCTTTCTTCCCATGCAGAATCAACCAAATGCTCTACTATGTTATCCAAGAGTACTTTTTAGGCTGCAGTTCCATCCTACATGTGGGATCTAATATTGACTTTAATAGTTGCATGCATCCCTGGAGTGACTCATTCTCTACAGGCTCAGTTAGCTTTTGTTGAGTTTTCTTGGAAGTTAACTGGAGCATGCCAAAGAGTTACCCTGTCATCTTCCCATCATGACAGAGTGCTATGCTAGATGCTGGCACTTGTCATACTTGCAGGGGTGGTTGTTGGAGGAGGGATAATGTAAGCCCAGTGTCCTGTGCAGATTGCAAAATGGACAATTACATTCAACCTTCCTAAATTTCTCTTGGATTTGCAACTGGATCCTGTGTTAAACTGTGGTGTAGTGTTGCTATGTGCTGTTAAACAGTTCACTCCTTAAGCTGTTCCACTTCAGTCATGGGCAAACTGATTCATGTGTGTGTATAATCCATTAGCAACAATTGTAAAGCACTCTGGGTTCTGTGGCTGAAAAGTGCTTTGTGAATATAAAGTCACTATCCTTACTTGACAGTTCTGTTTGCCAACACTTGTCAGAATTACCACAGATTTTTCATCTGGCTCTGATGGTTTCAGTATGTTCCAGATAAACATATGCAATCATCTCAAGTAAAATTTAGGAGATTGAAGTTTTTCTTCTGTAAAAAGAATATACTGGTTTTTAATGTGGTTTGGGAATTACAAGTCTGTGTCTCTCCTACTTTGTTAAGCTCTAATGGTATTCTTAACTTCAGATACATCAAAGTGCTCACATGTTCTCCCTTTACAGCCTTGTTGCAGTGACTGTTTTTAAAACAATACAATTGGATAGTTCTGCTTTTCTGTGTCTGCTCTGGGTTTATCTGTAGCCAGTTGGCAGAGTAACTCCTCCAAAGTGCAGTGCCTGGGTTTCCGAAGGAGTTGCTGAGCAGGGTGTGGTTTCTCTGTTCATCAGCATGGTTGCTGCAGTGTAGCCTTCTGGGCTGTCAGTGAATTCAGCAATGTGTGAGCCCCCTTTCCCAGGACAGACACCCTTCCCTGAGACTGAAAGCTGGCAATTGCCTAGTGTAATAAACCAAAAACAAGTCTGTATAATGGCTGTATATCCATGGCAGTTGGTTGTCTCTTAAACTTTGGATGGAAGCCTATCAGGAGGTTTCAGTTAAATGCCATGTGGAGAATTCACCTAGATAAAACCAAAATTCATGCATGCTATTGTAAAGCATAGTTCTCTGCATGCCAAACACATTGTGCCTCACCCCATCAAGTACTTCTTTTTCCTCCCAAAAACAATACTGCATTTTAATGTTGTTGGCAAAATTGCTTCTAGATACAGAGCTAATTTTTCAATCATCTTGAAAATACAAGGATAAAATGTTCTTCTGCAGTGAAATCATGTTTTAAATATGGTTATTTTTTCTCTACAGACTTTATGTATGTCATAATAGGAAATTAAATTTATTTAGAACTTTACCGGTTCTGTAGGATGAACCATGTAGTGAATAGAGTTGAACAAAGCTGACTAATTCTTACTTTGATACCTTTCTCTTCTTCCCTATCCCATCAAGAAGAAACAAAAGGGGGAAAAAAGAAAGAAAGAGAGAAAATAAAAGGCAGTTCAGCAAGTGACTAGTAATTCTGTACTTTTAAGCAGAGAAATTTATGAATTCTCTGGAAATCTTCAGTTTGATTTATTTCAGAAATCCCAAATAAGAACATTTTCTCACAAAGTGCAGAAGCACTGAAAGCAACCCCAGTAATGATGTAATCATCATGCAATGGGCACTTAAAGTAGGACCCTTTTGATCCAACCCTGTCATGGAAATGGAGCCCACATATAACGCTGTGATGCAGCAGGAAAGGAAACCCAGCTACCCTCCAAGGAAAAGTTGTGTTGGTCCTACCCACTGGATGACAGATATGCAGGGACTGGATGACACAGAGAGTAAGGAGGAAGGAAACTTGGAAATTTTCTCCAGTAAGGTCCAGACTGAAAATAAAAGGTGGAATGGAAATAAATGAAAGTTGTGCTTTTTGGACTGCTTGGGAAAATTCAGGAGTTTATTGAAGATTTCTTACAGATAGTAATTAGCCTAGGAACAAAAAATAACCATTTTTGTATTAGTTGTGTGCTTATTGATTAGAAGGGAGGAGGAGAATATTCTCCTCTGTTCGTCAGCCATGGGACAATAGCCGTTTTTTTTTTTTAACAAGGCTGCAGGAAGCACAGAGTCAGTCCTGGAGGCTTTGAGATGAAACACTTGCACTAGAAAGAGGGGGATAAATGCCCCTGTACAAATCGCTGGTTATGTCCTCAGGCTGATCTCACTGTGGGGACTGGAATATCCTGTGACAAATAAAGGGTAAGAGCAAGCCCGTTAGCCATCTATGAGACAGCAGGGAGGGGTAAAAGCCAGACAAGATCAGCAGAAAAATGAGTAAATGTAAATTGTTCATTAATAAATGTTGTCTGGAAGTTGGAAGAAGATTCCTAAGGACCAGCGGGACAACTGTCTGGAACAGCTCCAGATGTAAGGTCTGGGAGAGGGGAAGTCCTAAGTGATTTAAAGAGGGGGTTTTCCACTTAAGAGAAGGTTTTTATAATATGCTAATCTGAAATAGGCACTGGGGTGGCTGAAAGTCCCTTCCAGTGTTGTATGTCCTCATCTCTTTTGGTGGGACCTCACAAGGCCCATCTTGCCCTCATTTTCCACCATCTGAGAGTCATGATACAACTCTCTCACCAGACCACTAACTGCTGCACAGCAGCCACACTCATTGACTCTTGCTACCACTGGATTTTGTTTTCTGAGGGGCTTCCCCTGCCATCAGTGACACTTGCAGGCTAAGAAACTTCAAGGTCCAGTCTGAGCTGCACTGCACTGCACTAGGGGTAGCTGACCAGGGCAGCCCCCAAGAGAGTTGGCAGAAATAAGATCAGATTGGGCTAAAACTACCAGCAGAGCAGAAAAAGCTGAACTGGATGAGAGACCAGCATGTCTCCTTCTTCCTTTTTAAGAAGATTCTGTTGCTATGGCAATTTTCCCTTCCCCAAGCTCATTTTATGAAAGCAAGCCCTAGAATGGAGGACTGAATTCAGCTGTTACACAAAGTAGCAATTATTCTCAACAATTGGGGAACTTACAGCCTGGATCTGAGCCACAGCGCCTTTCTCATGAAACTACCAGGTCACTTTTTCCAAGATCTTTGACATTCTGTGTTGTGAGGCACAGAAGGATATATTCTTTAAATAGGGTTTTTTTGCATACTGTGGTATTTGGAAATATGTAAACATTCACATTCCCTATTTATTCATCCTGACACTGAGAAATCAGTGTCTAGTTCCCAGGCCCCAAGCCAGAAGAGGCTTGTGTTCTTCAGAGAGGTGACGATATGAGATTAACTTGCTGGTGCAAGGATAAATGCTGATCCCAACCCACTGTCTCCTGTGCTTTCTGACCAACCCTATGCTATCAATGCCATCATTACTTTCTTGTCACCAGAGCAGAGACTACCATTGTAAAAGATCAATTCATTAGGCAAAGATAAAAATATAAGAGCTCTAATGTGTTTATAAGGATCGGACTGAATTTTCTTCTAACTTAGTAACCCATTTTGAGCAGTGACTGTGAGTAAATGCTAAGGTAGAACAAAAGGATATTTCCCTGCCTCTGTGCTGTTTCTGAATCTATTTTCAACCTAGGGGCTTCTTGAGCTGTGTGTTTATTGTGCATTTAATAACTCTTAGCAGATTCCTTTTCCTTAAATTCCCTGCCTCTGTTGAGCTCATGTGAACTTCTAGCAGCAAAAGCATGCTTTGCCCAGCAGTTCACAGTTTACAGATTTATGGTGGGAAGAAATACCTTCTATTTTCAAATTTGGCTCCTACAACTTCATACTGCCCTGCCCCTGCCTGGTCTTTGTTCTGGAAGGAACAGTGAGCCATCTCACCCTACACAGCCTCTCTGCATTTCTCATAGTCAGCAGCCCTCTTGCTGCATCCTCTTCAGCTGTGTCTTTTCCAGACAGAAGAGAAGAACCTTGCATTCCCCAGACAAAAGAGCCTCACGTTCCCCAGAAAGAAGACATTCCATACCTTTTTGATCATTCCTGCTGCCCTTCTTTCAAACATTTTCAAGTCCACTAAAGCTTTTTTCATGGAAAAATGTATTCTGTAGAAATACATATTTAAATAACCTGTTTCTAAATGTTAGCAGGTTCTTAATTGACCATGGTCTACCATTTTAGGCTTCACAATCATCTTTATTTTGAAAGGCTTTGGATTATTGCACATATCCTGCAATTTTAAACTTAATGGGATATCTGAGAGTTTTAGTCGGAAATCCAAAATGATTTGCAAATATAGGTAACTTGTGTGTGTTAGGTGTTCCTTCACACCTAGGAGTAAGAATGAAAAATCACTTGAGCTCATTTCTATGCAATGCTGAGTTTCATTGTATGTTTGATGTGTTTTGTTAGTGAGAACATGTAGATTTCTATGTGGCTGGATGGGATCAGGGCATGGGGTCTGTGTGAGAAACTTGAGAATTGTGAGGCAAGTATATGGAAAAAGATTCTAGGCTGAAAAAAAAACGCTTCAAAATTTTTTTTTTCTCAGAAATTAATTTTTGCTAAAAGGTAGAGATCACTTGGTTAAGTCTTCTGATTGTACTGGTTATATTCTTGCTTCACATACATCTGACTCGTTTTGTAGTCTTCAGCAGTGCATTCATTTCTGTCTCTCTCTTATTCATTCTAGAATGTTAGATTATTACCTGGCTGCCTTTGTTTCCTGAGTATTATCATTAGGTAGTACTTACATGATTTGTTTAAGTTGTAACTGCTATAAATGCCATTTTTTATCAGCTGGTTTGTAACACATGCCTGTTCAGGTAGTGTACTGTCTCCAGCATAATTTTCAGTCTTTCCAAGATAACCTTTCTGGTTAATAAATATCAGAAATTCTTTTCATTGCACATTCTTTGAATACCAAAGTGGCTACTTCAAGAGTGCAAACAAATGGGTATTTATTTTAAGTTTGGAAACAATGTTTGTACAAGATCACGTGCTTTTTCAACATTCTTATTAATTTTTTAAACCACATTTTTTGCAATTTATAGTGCATACAGAATCTCTGTTTCATTTATTGGCAAAATTTATACTGACCTCTCCAGATCAGGATCTGCTCTGCAAATTTAGTTAAGGGACAAAAAGAAGCTTAGAAAACATTTTCTACTTTGTGTCTCAGTTCAGTCTGTTTAATGGGCATGATGAAACAGACTGAACTCACAGCTCGTTATAAAGGGAAATCTGTCCATGTCTGAAATAGGCAGTGACAGCTATGGATAGAAGACAGAGGGAGTGTGATGTGAGGCCATCTCCCCTCTCCCTGTGTCCTGGGCCAGCAGGGCTGGCACTGGCAGCTCTCCTGTCACTGCATCCTGGGATGTTCCGGTGTGACAGCATCCTGCCAGGAAGGCAGCATTGGGATAAATGAAAGGTAGCACAGAAAGCATATTTTCCTGTTTAGGAATGAAGTTAACTTGCTTGTTTAAACATATTTTTATGCAGATACTCTTTGAGTTTCTGTAGAGTTCATTGGGGTCTCTGATGTTGTCATAGAGTAGGCAATAAATCCCTGGTCTTTATTTTTACTTTTTCCATCTAAGGATGTATTTGCTAGTATGTAAGTACAGTACTTACAGATTGTCACTGCTTTTTTCTTTACTATCAGAGGAAAAATAACTATTTTTATATAAATAATATCCCCCATAAAGAGGTGAAAAATCTTTGCATTTAATTTTTTTCTCTCTCTCTTTCTTTCTTCCTTTCTTTCTCGTCATGCAATGTCATAGTTTTGCTGTGCTACAGAAATTGCTCAGAGATAAAACTGTATTCTACAGAAATAATTTTTTTTCTTCAGATATCTGAAGTTATTTTATATTTTGAATTGTAAGTAAGAAAAATAGGTTTTTGAGCAGGAAGGGTTTCCAGTAGGTCAGTATAATTCACTTTCAGCAAACCCCTTATGGGCTGGGTTTTTTTCACTTCCAGGTGGAGCAGAGAGCAATGTAAGCACCACATACATGTTTGGGTTTATAAATTCCTTCAGAAGAGTAATCCCTTGCACACTGTAGTCTTACTGACCATATCAGATGTAACTAAAGTTTTTATTCCATAATCTGCCTTCTAATAGTTTGAGTAAAGGGAAAAACTACTCATAAGAGTTGCTGGTAAAGCCTAGAATATGCTTCATGTATCATGAGTACTGCTTTTCTTAGCTGGTATTTTGGACATGGTTTCAAAACCTTGTTGAGGAGTTCCATAATTGGGATATATATGTTAATTTATGCATAAGTGCAAAAACAATCAAATCCATGAAGGTGAATATTCTATCCTCCCCACCTGCCCAGGCAAGTTTCCACAAAGCAATATAATGTAAAATTCTCAATACATTTTAAAACTGGGAGTGCCCCAATTATCTGTTGTTCAGAGTGGGGTGAGGCATGTGACCTTACAGTCACTGGTCCTAGTCCAGGATCCTTCACAAAAAGGTGTATAATGGCTATGACCATAAGCTTGATTTTCACTGAAGTGTTTGAATGAGCCATGTATAAAAGCTTTTTAATCATCAACCATTAATGACCTGGTAAATACATAACTTCATGCTTCCACTTACATAGTTTGCCAGCAGTGTTGGAGATAGATAGCCAGTAAGTTTGGATAGTGTGACTCCAGGTGTTTTCTGGTAATTGTGTCATATTCATTCACGAATTTGGGGGTAGAGAACTTGGGTGTTTTAAAATAAACTGGATAAATGTGGCTTCAGGAATTTATTTCATCACTACTGTAACATTTGCTAATGGTGGAAATTATATAGAGAAACTTTGAATTTAGAAGCATGGCTATTATAGTAATTTAAAATAAAATTGCCATAATATGCAAAATAACTCTATATTCATAAAGTCAGTAATTCAAAATAGAGTTTAGGACTTTGCCTTTTGCTGAAGTAAAATCTAGATTATGAGTCTTTCCTCTCTCACTGCATTGTTATATCATTTCAGCATGCATACACGACTACAGCCATAAATGGGACAAATTTTTGTACATCAGCAAAGGATGCTGCCTGTATTTTGGCAAGGAATTCTGCCAAACTTGCATCCATTAGCTGTTTTGGAGATTTTCTCCTATTTTTAGGAAAGGTAAGAGTAAATAAAAATAATTGTTCCATTAAAATGTAGTGAAAAACCGGGTTTGATTATCTTTTCATATACCTCAAGTAAATAAAGTTTATCTTTGTTAAGTTCAGAGTTATCAGTGCTATAAAATAGGCCTGGGAGAGAATATTTGAGGAATTTAACTTTGCAGAGTTATTTAGTTGTATGATAGAAGTGTCCTTGGAGCCACTCTGGCAGTTCCAATTGCATCGAGTCTTTGGTAAATACATGGCAAAAGGTTTCCTCTGCCCTCTGGTATTTACATGGAATTGAACGCAAAGTGTCACAACTATGTGATGCTGGAAACTGTTTACCTATCTCCCAGATAGATGTGCTCTTAAAATACTGGCTGTAATGTATTTGCCTCAGGGTTTGGGGGGATTATTTTTTTTATGAGATACGTTTCTACATGATGAATGAAGCTGCACTTCTTTCTTGCTGTCCTTTACAGGTGTTTGTTGTGTGCTTTACTGTTTTTGGAGGATTGATGGCATTTAACTACCACCGGGAGTTGCAAGCTTGGGTAGTTCCTCTGTTGCTAGTTGGATTTTTTGCCTACCTGATGTCCCACAGCTTTCTGTCTGTGTTTGAAGTTACAGCAGATGCCATGCTCCTTTCCTTTGCTATTGATATGGAAACAAATGATGGAACTGCAGAGAAGCCATACTTTGTGGATCAGGAGCTGCTGGTAAACCCCACTGATTATAGCAAAGATATTTGAGACATTCTAAGCTTTTAAGCGTGTTTTTTTCCCCAAGACCCAGTAATCTGATTACTACCCATTTCCTTTATTTCCTATATTTCCTTTCCAACACCTTAGAACAGGATGGACTCAGGGATACAAGTACATTAATTTATAAACTGAAGTAAATGGCTCCCTCTGACTCCTGTGTGCTAGCTAAGACCTACTGCCCTCTTTTAGATCATATTCTGTAATGCCTGACTATTTATTAGATAAAATTAGATTAGATATATCTTCAATGTAGTGTTGGTAACTAAAAGATACAAATAAATAGATGAGCTAGCTGCAGAAATTGATCCATGGGTGCCCTAAGATTAATGTTTATATTACTTGTGACTCACTGTCACTGATGAAAAAAAATTAGCAAATAGCAGGTCAGGGATCCATTCCACATTCTACAGATGCTGTAGTTCTGAACAAATTTCATGCAAATCTGAGTTGCTCTGCTTTATACCTTTATAGATTTCTTTGCCAAAACCTTCTCTCTTCTTCTCTTCTTCTTCTTGATTAAACTATCTCTTGATTAAACTCTTCTGCCTCTGGACAGGTTTTTCTCTATCTTTACCCTTGTAATTACTGTATTGTATTACCTTCAGTACTTAGCTAATGTAGTGCTGTAGTGATGTAGTGCTGTAACTGAAGCCTTTGAATATATGTGTCATCCCTTTCTAATTAAGAGACTATCTGAAGATGCAGATATTTTTTCCTTTTGTGCTATTTTTGACACATCTGTCTTTTTCTTCACAAGCTACACAACAAAGAAATTCTTAGTGATCCATAAAAACAAATAACCAGCAGCCAGAGTAGCTCATATGACACAAGTGTTCTGGATGGATTTCTTCAGGACAATGTCAGAACTGGTTTGCAGTTTTGGGTTGTTTTTTTTTTTTTATTTATTTTTTAAATGCTGCTGTTGGAGTTTCTGTAATATTCATAGAATTTTGTTGAGAACAACAACAACAACAGCACAACAAAAAGGCAGCCTAAAGATAGGCTTAACCCTTTTACAGAAGAAAGCAGATCTATATTCTTTGGCTTTGGTTCAGAATAGTACTTAAGCGCATTGCCTGGCTAGGAAAATGAAACCGAATGGAAAACTCTGAAGCCTTGACCTCTGTTCTTCCCTCTTTCTTTTGCCAAATTCTAAAATAGTTCTTAAGCCAATTTTCCTTCATGAAACAGAGGCTCTCCATTTTCCACTTCCAAACTTTGTCGTAGTTTCTCTTTAACTCTGGCCTTAATTCTGTGTAATTAGCCATGCCCTAGAGGTGTGGGTGAAGAGAGGATTTCCCACAGGGATAAGGAGTCTTCCAAGCAGGACAGGCTCTGTACCCTTCTATGGAAAAACTGTGGGCAGCACATCCAAACTCCTCCTCCTTGTATGATCAAGAGTAAGTTTGTTAACACAGACAAGAATTTGGAGTTTCCCAACACATGAAGGCACTTGACTTGTCTGTGTTACAATCAGGTTACAAACATCCCGGGGGTGGAAGGGAGGCTCTGTGGCCCTCGGGACAAATATGCAGCAGTGGGCGGAGAGCCGGGGAGGGATTTCATGCGGCCGGAATCCTCAGTCCTGCAGTAGGAGATGTAACAGATTTTTGATTCATCCTTCTCAGTTGCATTCATCACTTCTGCTGCCTCTGCAGTCCCTCTCACTATCACTCAGTGTCATCCAGCCAGGAACCAGCTACAGTTTCTTAGCCCTGGGCTAATTATCTTCCTTTACCAGGTAGTTTTATTAGCATAATGGTTTCCTTTCACAAATGATCACACCCTGTTTTTTGCTTGTAGACCTTTGTGAGTCAGAGTAACAAGTTAACAGAAGGGCAAAAACACAGAAACACAAGACCATTCCAGGATCATGAAGATGGGACAGAGCTCCAGCCTATGGTGAGACAGGAGCATGGGATATGTATTTACCTGCCAGCTAATGTGTTTGCCTTTATGGCCCAAGAAGAAGGGATGGAGGTTATCATGTATCTCCTGAGGTCTCACAGCAACCAACATGCTGTATCCAGTATCCTTATTTTTTTTCTTCTATTGCTTTCCCTCCTCAGGAAACCCTCTGCTAGTGCAAAATAGATGGATCAAATAATTCTTCTCTTTTTTCTTCACATTCCCCATTGTGCCCAGCAGAAGAAGAGAAAGTTTGGACAGTGCCAAGGGGCTGAGGGATAAATCATACTCGGATAGTCTTTCACATGCCTGCTGTATCAAAGTCAGAAGAGTGGTAGGCTGCTTAATTTCATGCCAGAACTGCTGAAGGTCCAGACCTCTAAGATCAGAATTTACAGGCCCTTCCTCTCCCCCTCACGCCCACTTTTTTTTTCTTTATCTTTTTTCTTTTTTTCTTTTTCCACTATATATATTTATTTACTCTGTTTTATGATGGGGTAACAAAGCTGAGATGCCAGAAGGGAGTGTTTTCCCACACCCAGGCTTGGGAAAGTCCTCAGAGTCAACACTCACTGACATCTGAAGATACTCTGCAAATTGCCCAACCTGAGAAGCTGCCCCAGCAAGTTCAGAATCAGGACTGATTTTCCCCAAGCATTGTGGGGGCCAAGCTAGGGCTGCTTGAGGAAGATTCTGCAGGAACAGCACCTCTGGCACCCGTGCTTGCTGGGCACTGCTACAAGTCCTCTGCTGTCACAGCTACTTACACAAGTGTAACAGATGTTGGTGATTTTTCTTGATCTGCTTTCAAAAGATACCAGGCTCTAGTGAGCCCTCACATAATCCTGTGGACATTCTGCTACAGGCAGAGCACTCCTCCAGTTTATTAGTACAGTGAGATAGTTGTACTAAATTTTTTCATTGTTTGGGTCTGTTACTGCATTCTTCAGTAATTTTTTGCCAAGCACAGAAACCAGAGGCTGGGTGGGTGTTGTTCCCTGCAAGAAAATTGTGTATTTGAGATACAAAAGAACCTTACTTATTTTCCAAGTTTACTCTTAGGACATTGAAATGCAGAAACGGAAACAGTTCTACACATTATTTGACTCCTTTTTTCTCTCTTTGTAGACTTGAATGTGAAGTACACCTGGAAGCAGAGCAGCAATAGCAAAAACAGTCATATCAGTAAAGGTTACCAATACCCCAGGACAAAGTATTAGTTCTCTAAATCTGTTGTATCTTCTGCACTGGTAAAATGACACATAATATGTTTGTATGAATAAAATATTTTGTGTGTCATCACATCTGATTTTTATTACTACACTTCTTACCATGGTCTGAAATCTGATAATAAACTCACTCTTTGTAAATTTCTATGTTGTCAGACTAAATTAGTAAGTCAGAAAGGTCATGGAGCTAACATGATTTTTTTCAGGCTTCTTTGGGAATGCTGTGCCAGTTATCCCTAGAACAGTAAATGCAGAAACATTTGTAGAGGAGGCGCTTTGAGATGACTGTCCTGATTTATTCTGCGTATGTGAACAGCCAATTAAGGAACAGACCGAGCTCACTGATGGAAATTACCCTTGATAGAAATTCTCTGTAGTCAAGATAATTAGCAGTTATGAGGTAGGTATCTTTCTTTTAATTGTACTCTTTTAGGAATGGTTTTTACAAGTTCATATCATGAACTGTCCAGCTCCTCTCCGAAGGGCAGATGAGGAATAGTCCTTCCTTCCTTCTTTCTTTCTGCAATTGAAAAGATGAAGCAGAAAAATTTGCATCTGGATTTAGAGTTTGACAAAGTAGATGACAGAGATAAAACAACAGGACAGACATGAGATAAAAATGTTTTAAATAATACTTTATAGAAATGTTAGCTGTAACATGGGCATGAAATATATAATGGAGGAAATGGAGCGACTGTCAGGGCTCTAGTCAGAAGAGGAACGTAACTGTAAGATACTTTAAAAAAAAAAAATTAACCTGGTAACAGTCTGCCAGCACTTTCTTGTGAGAAATTTTAAAGCTTGTTTAAACTTTGTACCTGGATCCTGACTGTAATATACTTTGTGGGCTCCACCTTGCTCTGAATATGGAGTAGTTTTAGATTTTACTTGGTGGCATATCTTATTCTTTGTTCAAAAGCTCCTTTAAATTTTATTTGAGAAGAGGTTTGTGGTGGGGAGATGATGCCAACCAGAGATTTCAGTGAAGTATCAATATAGGAAGTGAGACATCACTGCAGGTAAGTGACTCAGAACTGTCTTAATGAATAGATTGATAAACCCTTGATTAGTCACAGCTTGGAAATGATGTAAGAAAAGCTCATTGATGCCTGAATAAGAAATTCTTATTTAAATACTGTATCTGGTCTCCTGCTGTTGAAAGGAGACTAGTTATCTAGAAATACCAAGAAATACTTGCTTTTTATCCATCATTTAATTAACTTCAGTCTACTTTAATATGAGCCACTTCAAGGAGTAGATTATAGGATAAATTATGAAAAAGAGAAGAAATAGATTAATTACTTTCTGCCTGGCAGGTCAAGCTGATAATGTACTGGCTGTGACTCACCACCTCTCCTTATTTAAATCTGTACCCTTGGATACATTTTGTACTTGGCTTGTGGATGCTGTGGGAACTTCTGAAAAGTCCTGAAAAAGCAATAGCTCTCTAACCCTGAGGAAGCGTGCAGATATGGTACTTACAAAGAGGCAAAACTTTTCCTTTGCCATGGGTCTGCCAAGATTGCTTCCAAGCAGCAGTGTCTTCACAATGTAAATATGATATTTACCAATTTACAAAGCATAAGAAGTTTGCTTTGAAGTTAAAAATCCCCAATTCGTATAACACATTCAGGATTTTTTTTTCCTGTTTGTATTTGATACTGGCACTGCAAGTTTCGGCCTTTGACTCAGGAACTCTGGTGGAAAAAAGGGAGGGAAATTTTTATCTAAGTATATCCTTGTTTTCAGACAATCCCTAGATGACCTTCAGAGGTACCTTCCAATCTGAACAATCTGTGGTTCTGCTCATTGCAATTAGGATGTATGTCATTACCTTCACTGCAGGTCCAGAGTGGAGAAAAGACTCATACACTTCCTACAAATTCTGGGTTAACTTTTAAAGAAGGAAGGTACTGAAAAATTCCAGTTAAGCAGTATTTGAGTATATGCTGTTTAAGGAATGCTCTACTGTCATTAGTCCAGAAATTACATTATAAAATAAGGTTTGAGAACTGTATTTTTAGAGAAGACCTCCAAATACATAGCTTTTGACTAAATTAATAGAGAAAGCATAGCTTTATAACTTTCAGTTACAACTCAAGACCTCCGAATCTTACATACATTGCACCACCAAATATGTCAACAACCTCCAGGTGTAGTGTTCCTGTGTGGCAGGAGCTTTCACCTGAGTTAAGAGGGAAAAGGCACTCCTACAGAAGCTGATGCTATTTAGTGCTTGTTTCTCAGGGCTGCCTTCCTCTGTGGGGGACTGTAGTCAGGCAGCTGTAAAGGAGGCTGTGTGTAGGCACAGCTCCTGGGAATACAGCTCCTGCTGGTTCTGAGGGTGGGCTAAGCCACTTCAGTAATTTGAGGTCTGCCCTGCAATGCAGCCCAGTAAGTGTGGACTCATCTTTCCTGCAGCTATGGAAGACTAGATTCAGCAGAATGAATGGTACTTTTATAACTCTGTTCCTTAGAAATAGGAGACAGGGACTACTGGTGTCTGCTAACCAGAAAGTGGCTAAGTATTGCAGCCTATTGTTTGAAGCAAGGCAGCTTGATTTTGGTCTTGCTTGGTGTCTGCTTCAAACTCTCAGTTCGGTTGCTATCCCACTGGATCCTTCTGTGGATGAAAGAAAGTCATTCTTCCCCTGTACTGGGCACTGGTGAGGCTGCACCTTGAGTGCTGTGTCCAGCTCTGGCCCCTCAGTTCAGGAAGGACAGTGAGACGCTTGGGCGCGTCCAGAGGAGGTGATGAGGCTGGTGAGGGGCTGGGAACACAACTCCTGTGAAGAATGGCTGAGGGAGCTGGGGTTGTTTAACCTGGAGAAAAGGAGACTCAGAGGTGACCTTATCACTCTCTACAACTTCCTGAAAGGTGGCTGTAGTCAGGTGGGGTTGGTCTCTTTCTCCAGGCAGCAACTGACAGAATGACACAGTCTTAAGCTGCACCCAGGGAAATATAAGTTTGATATTAGGAAAAAGTTTTTCACAGAAAGAATAATACAGTACTGGAATGGTCTGCCTGGAGAGGTGGTGGAGTCACCATCCCTGGATGTGTTTAAAAAATGGATGTGGCACTCAGTGCCATAGTCAAGTTAAGTGTTAGGGCATGGACTGGACTCGAAGGCCTTGGAGATGGTCTCTCTTTCAACCTAATGATTCTGTGAAAACACATACTGACAACAGCTTGTATGGTGTTTGTTTCTTCTGTTCAAGTACATAATAAGGGTGTGCAAGTAGTTTAAAGCCTAAATTTCAGATTCAGAAGGAAGGAGGGCATGGTAAGACTTTCAAAAAGAGATTGCTTTCACCCAAACTATAAAAACAACAAAGCTTTTGTTGTTGATTGTAGAACTGCTTTTCAGCATTCAATACAATAGCTCTAAATAATTAAATACTATTATTTTGAAGGGGGAGAAGTAGTATCATTCAGGAAGAGTAGGTCTTACAGATCTGTTGCTAATAATTCTCTTGCCTCAGATGCAGGGCTTGGACCAGTGACCTCTAGAGAGCCTTTCTAATTTAAATTCTGTAAAATAAATAAGCTTAAGACTTACACAACAAATAGGTCAGCTGAAAGTCAGATCACCACATCACATTCTAAGATGATAGAAACTAATGGAGCACGCACAATTTCCAGTCTTGAGGAAAAAATCCTTCATAAATCCAGAACTTGCAAATGTAAAACATTTCATATGTGAATGTAGTAAATTTAAACTGCAGTGAACACTTTTAAGATAACCTTGAATTATTTTACAGAAGTTAGAAACTGCAACATTGGCCCCCATTGGCACATGCTCTTTTTTCTCCTTTTACAAACAGTGCAGTTGAATTAGTGTAGCTTCTCTGCACTCCACAGTGAGGAAGAAAGCATCCTCCATTTAGGAATAAAGTCTTGCTATCAGTAACTGAGTACCTGGGATTGCAGACCAGCAGGAACAAAGACTCTGTGTCTCTTTACATAAACTAAAGCCAAGGGTGTTTTGAGTTCTCCAAGTGATGGTATTAAGGCAACAGGCTGAAGCAGAGGTAGCAACAAATACATGCAATCCTTTTTTACCTTGAGAAAATGGCAGGGATGTAGTGAACAGCTACGGATCTCTGGTCATAACTTCAGAGTCATGAAGAGGGGAAGTGAACAGGGCTGTGAAGGACCTACATTCCTCTCCTATTAAGTCAGTGTCACTCATTCCTGAGAGATTTTTACAAGATTGTTAGATTAAATCCCACGGAAAAGAATGAACCCAAACTGCAACAGACCAGAGTTCTACATTACCATTAACATAGGCAAAGATGATGCTTATCTGGGAATAATTCTTATGACATCTAATCTTTAAGACTTGTAGCATAACAAATGAGACAAGATCATCTACGTACCTTTAAGAAAAAAATATTTATTTATAAAAATACAATGGGATCAGTTTGAGAAGTGTGGCAATAAATACAGTTCAAGGAAGAAAAAAGCATTTCTACATGGATATATTATGGCACAATAAAAGGTAAATGCACCATCAACCATGGAACTTCTGTTGGCTCAAGACTTTGTACAAGCTCCCTTTTTAGTAAGAGAACTATTTCTAAGTTTGGTCAGTGTTGATAATGGAATGAATACACAATCACAAATGCACACTTATGACTAATGCAGGACTTACCATTAGCAAACAATACCTTAAAAACATAGCAATGATATTAAATCACTAATGAGATATCTTAAATTTAATTGGCAAAGATCACATATAACTTTAAGCATGAGATTCTTTTATCTCCTCCGGAGAAAAGCTGTAAATATGTAAAATGAAGGCTTAACTTGGTATGTAAAAACCTACTTAAGTAGAGATTGTGAGAATGCATAGCTCCTTACGAAACAACCTGGCTGTATGAGAGCACTCCCCCTTTCACAGTATTCCTTTTACTTCATATGCAGTTATTGTTTATGCTGTAGACTACAACTGTTACAGCACTAAAGGCAACTAGACAGGGAAAGGGCAGAGAAAGGAGAAAGGAATGTATGTAAGGCAGTATTTCTTTAGGTACATTAAGTGTAGTGTGTAGGAAAGACAGGTAACAATTCCACAAGGCTAGTTTCGTTCTTACTGAATAAAATAATGGACTAATACTGAACTTTCGATGCAAAGCTAGTAATCAATGCCCTGGTCACTGTACTGACCATGGTAATCTCTTTGATAGTCATCTTGGTACTCTCCGTGATAGTCATCTGGGTATTCTGCCTGATAATCGCTATCGCTGATTTCTGACCCGTTAGTTCCTGTTCCTTGGCTGCCATTATGAATGACAGGTTCTGTGGGTGCAGCACAGTACTTGGGGTCATACACTTGCCGTCCAAGCCCATACACACTCATTCCCTTCTGTGAAGCTACTTTGTTGGTACCCATTTGTAACGAAATAGTTGAGTTATCCACAGGTTGTAATATGTGCTTCTGGTCGTAGATGTCTCTCCTAGTACCCGGTGCCAGCATACCAGCCTAATAAAACAGGATTGTAGAGGTTCAGTAAGGAGGTCGAGAGCTGTGATTACTAGATTTATGATTTCAACTAGTATGCTTCACTGAAAGTGCTGGAAAGTAGGAATTAAATTATAACAAAACACAGCACAGTAACGTGTTCACTAGTAGGCAAGTCACAGAACAAAGTCCTTGCAGAAAGGTCCAGTTCTTTGGAAAGAATATACTAAGTATTCTGACTAAGGCAGTGCCAGTAAGCAATTTCTTTTCTGCTTCTGTCTAGTTAATACTTAAAATGAAGTTACTGTTTTCTCCTCGTATAACACTGCCAGCAGGAAATTCTAGAAGCAGCGGAACATTTCTATGCCTTCAGACACTCAGCACAGAACACACTGGTTACGATAAGAGATTCAAGTTCCTCAATTACTGCCTAAGAGCACAGCTGAACTGTACCCACTCACTGCTGTCTGTCAGACCCTATTGGGCACCACTCCAGGCTCTCCTGCCCCACTGGGCTGAGAGCTGTGTCCATCCTGCATGTCACACACAGTCCTGCTTACCTGACTGGCTCCTTTGTTAGTGCCCATCTGTAGGCTAATCGTCGTCTGGTCAAATGGCTTATCAGTTTGCATTTTTGGATCATAGAGGTGTCTTCTAGTTCCATAAGCAGTCATGCCTGCCTGACTGGCACACTTGTTGGTGCCCATCTTTATTGGGGGAAGGAAGAGATGGACAGAAAAAATTATTTTTATTTGTACGTTAAGCATAGTCTAAAGAAAAAAATGTTTGGTAACCATGATGGCTGACAAATAAATAATAATTTCAGTGCTTGTTTGCCTCATGTAGTTGGACCACTACCTGTAATAAATTACCCTTTCTCCTTACTGAGTTTCAAAAGGAAAAATAAAGGCAACTGTCATCCTAAGGCATTTCAGTGACTGTCATTTGCCCAACTGCATTGCAATTGGAAAGGACGTATGCCTCAAAATGTAAAAAATAACTTTTACCTTGGACAGTGATGACTTATTTATACTGCCACAATTTCTCTACCAAAGGAATTTTAAGATTTTACTTTGGCTTTTGTAATTACTAATGAAAGAGGAGAGAAAAAAGTTTCTACTATACAAAGAACTTTAACTATCCAAAGACTCCTACTTTGAAACCACCTTAAAAGACAGATGATGCTGCTAATATTAGCTGTTCCCTTCCTCCTTATCACTCTTATAGCAGATTTAAAACAAACAAACCTTCCAGGCAGTGACTTGAGCTTATAAAGCCAATCAACTGCTTACAAGAATTAAAACCTCATTCCTTCTTCCTGGATAAGAATATATTGTTATTCTGCACCTGGTTTTGCATAAACAATGTATCAGTTAATCAAAGCAAGAAAGTTGTTCTCAATAGTAACAATTTAACTGCAAACTTGAATTTCATACTTACCTGCAGGCCAATTACACTTTGACCAGCTTTTAGTTTTCCTGCATCAAAACTTCGTGCTTGTTTCTCTGCATATTTGACACCAATATCAATTGTAGTATGAAAACCTTTAGTTTTTGCCTATTTAGGGAGAGGGAAAATAGAATATTCAGTGTTTGAAGTGTATTTTCTGTCTCCATACCCTAAGCCTGGGCTCTGAAATGATACCACAAAGCAGGTCTGTCTCCATGAGACTGTGTGTCAGGGCTGAGAGAAGGTACCAGTTCCCTGCACTGTTTGAAGCTGGCACTCCAAAGCTACCCGGGTCAAAAGGATATTCTGCAGGGATCAGTGTTCTCCTGTGAGCCTCCCCTGTTCTGTGTATGCACATGGAAGCACTCAGGAACCCTCAGTCTGAACTCTAAGCCTTCCCTGGAGCATGTGTGAACACACAGCTCTCTGAAGTGCAACCTCCACAGCCTCTCAGACTCTCAGTTCTCTGTTCTCTCCTGACAAGGCTGGATGCTGTTTTCTGTATTTACAGGGGTTGTAAGGGTACATCTGAACTGGCATGTAGATTTGTGCCAACTCCAGGGGTACAAATACTTACCAGACCTGCCAGTGCCACTAGAGTAGTCTGTACTTGAGTCATATTTCCATTTTCAAAAAGATCATTTGCTTCAAAAATATCATGTGGCTTCATGCCGTAGACTTGGATGGCTTTGATAAAATTTCCAATGTTCTCCAGCTAAACAGAAATAAAAAAGCCAATTTTCTACACAGTGTTTTAAATCAGAAATTAAGTAATTTTAAAGCCTCTGGCGTTGGTTGGTTTGTTTGCATGTTTTACTCAAGTTCTTTGCCTTGTGCAAACTGGACAAAACAGTTGGCATGGTTAAGAGTGACTAGTGGGAAGTCTAGGATTATTTTTTGTTAGTTTTAATACTGATTTCAGAAATCAGACTAAAAGGTTATCTATCCAGCCTGGCATCCCTCCATCAGTGAGTACCATATACTTTGTTAGAGTGGGCTTTGATAAGAAAACTTGTCTCAACTGTCTATCCCTTCCAAGAGAAGTTCTAATCTAAAATCTGCTTCAAAATTAGAAAATGTGACATAGTATCCCTGCTATTTGACTTCAGCAACTGATAATTTTGAATAAAATAAAACCTTAACTATGTGGATGGGATCCTTAAATGGACTGAAGGCATAATCTTGCTCACCTCCTGGGACAAATAAGCTTTGGGGTTTATCAGCACTATGTGCTGTAGAAATTGGAAAGCAACACAGAATACAGAAAGTAAGGACTGAATCTTTTCTTTCCTTCTGAAGTCTTAAGAGATATTAAAACTTAAAAAAAAAAATCCTCGCCCATATTTAGAAGTGTTCAATGACAAGAAAACAAGGAGGCTGACATAACAGTATTAAGCTAGACCCAGACAGAGCAAAGGCAGTAACTCTAGGCAACAACCCCTCCAATGCTTGTTCCAAATGCATGTTGCATCCTCTCCAGACACCTTCTCAGGAGGATACTTCATACAGAGATGTCTAGGTACATGCAAGCTGACATAATACCTTGCAGCACTGCCTGGATGGAAAACTCAGTTGTGATTTAATAAAAAGAAAACATTTATTTTTTTTTAACTGGGAAAGGGCCTTGCTATAGGGCTCTAGGTTGTTCCATCTGACAGTTCCTGAACAACTAAAGCACTGCTATTAAATACAGGTACTCAACTGCCATTGATGAACCACCTCAGCTGTAGCTGCATTCTGTTAAACACTGTTCATGTCTGCAGCATCCTCAACTCTTGGATATGTATCATATGTAAACCTGGTGCTACTAAGATTTAAGATGTACCATTATCACAGCAAATTTGTTAATACAGAACAAAAGTATTGTTTGGGGGTTCAAGGGGTTAGAGGTGTAGTTCTGAGGTTGGTGTTTTTTTTGTTTTACCTGGTGCCAATTTAGTTTTGATTGATTAATTTTCTTCACTGATCCTGGCTGCAGCTTATTTATAAGCCTGGGGAGGTGAAAAAGAGTGAAATGCTTAAACAATAAATCTCATCCTTATACCATCTGTGCAGGCATTATATAATACTTCAACTCATGCTTTATTAGTTGCATTAGTGTCATCAAAATGGTTAATTTCTTGGTTCATACAGTGGGCTAGCTCAATTCTCAGGTCTCACAAATCTAACAGACTGTAAGAATTTTTGCGTGCCATTTGATTACTACAGAAATGAGCTATGCCATTGAATTTAGAAATCTTAGGTGAAATAAAAAGGAGATTTAAGTGTTCATTTTTCCAACAGTTTTCAAGAACTTGTCTCCCACCCTACAGTCAGCTATCTTTGACTGTAATTGTTGATGTCTTTTGAAGGGGAATCTTCAGAAAGTCTCTTAGTTCCTTGAAAGTAGAAAACTCCTAAAAATAAGGTTACTTAATAAATGCTTACTCGCATAAGATTATGCCATCTTTTAATCCCAGTTGAAAGTTTGCACCAATACTCAGCCCTGTAACCTCTTCTATCCAGTTACGCAGATCTTCTTCTATCTGGGGGTCATATTTCAGGGCAATCTGTAACACAAGCAGTCATAAAATTACTTCAGGAGAGAAATCTCCAACTCTTCCCCACCCCAATTCCATTTCAGAGTATGCTATAGCTGTCATCCCGTAAATTCATTGCTGGATTTTTAAACTGTATTTTATACATCAGAGTACAGATGTAAGTAATTTATCCCTTTAACTATAATTTTCATGGCTTTACTGAAGGTCTGTTTGGGAAAAGCACTTTTAAGCATGTAGCAGCTTCTCCTTGAGTAAGAATTCCTGGAGCACCTGAAAAGTCTTTTGACAGATGCAGAGGAATGGTTTTTGAAAAATTATTCGACCCAAGTTGTACTTTGGCAGGAAGTAAGGAAGGGAAATAGTATATTATGAACACAAGAATTCTGAATTGCCATGCCATCAGTACTACTGCTCACATGTAGTTTTCTACATGAGAAATTTTATATAATAGATTTGAAGTTTTTCAGCTGAAAATTATAGTGGATTTGCTTTTACAGCTAGATTATGGTTAATGGAGATGAGCTAATAAGTTTTTGCCTTGTTGCTACAATATTAAGAGTTATCTCGCTGGGGATTCTGGGGGCTGTGTGTGTGTCTTGGTTTATCATTAACCTTTAGTATCTCTGCTATTTCTTTTTTCTTTGACCTTCCTAGAAGACTCTTTTGAAATAAACTGTGATCTCACATTTTAATTGCAAAGGAATAAAACCTGCAATAATCTTTGAAGTTTAAGGCATCAAGCAGAGGCCCAGAGTTGCTAGCAAGATGACTTTAAAATTCATTTTCCAGATGTTCGGACGTCACTACTCTATGTGTAAGTTTATGCTTCAGTCACTAGAAATCAATCCATGTGAAAGGAATGCTTAAAAGCAGTGAACTTCAACACCACCAGCTGTCAACAGCATCCGTGTTCTTTCACTCTGTCCTTTGTTCCCCTCCCCTGAACACACCAAAATGCAGCTCCAACTTCCTTCAGGCTATACCTGTCACCTTTGCAATCCTTTTCAATATTGGCAAGCTGGACAAAATGGATTCTATCACTGAAATCATCACTACTTTTTCCACAAACAAAACAAGTTATCTGAGCACAAGATTGTGTGTGATAAATAACCTCCACTGGCACAGAAGTTGGCAACACTTCCACCTTCATTAGCTGTCCTGCACAGGTCAGTGAGCAAGGTGGGAAGTGAGGGAGCTACCCTGAGAAACATGACAGGCAAGCACAGAATGTACCTGCAGGATTTCTAACACTTGGAAAGTCAGTTCAGCTACACCAGTTGCTTACAAACCTAACAAGAAACTCATGTACAGCCATTCACATTAGATCAAAATGTACATTTGAGACTTTTTACATATAGCTTTAAGACTTCAGCCAAGAAAGGCTGGTGATTAGCAGCTATATTTGTATTGAAGGAGATTATAATTCCAACATATCTGAATTACTTGGATAGAGGCAATTGCTACATTTTGGCTAGCATTAGTAATCCCTGACTCCAAACTGACCAAACTACAAATTACAGTACTCTGTTCCCTATTTTTCTTCTAAAGGGAATGGAAAATTCCTGTATCTCTGGCTTTACTTCAAAAACTTGTCTGAGTAATGCTTATTTTCCTCAGACTATTTGTAATAGTAGTGCTATGGTGCCTTAGTTACAGATCAGGATAATGGACTAACCCACTCCTACATTCAGATCTTGACTAAGGTGTAAAATTGTGTGCAGCATTCTGTACAAGATGACAAGGAAAATGCAATTACTTTTTATTTAATCACACCTTTTGGATATTAGCTAAGATTAGAAGCAGACTAGAAAAACTAACTGAAGGTCACAGCTTCAAAGGACATGGTCTTGTCTCTTGGGTGGCAGATAGCCCCTCTTGCACCTCCCTTAAGTTTAGCACAGCAGCAGCACAACCACATTCATCTCCAGTGATGGTAATAATGGCAAGGGACGGGTATCATCTTGAAAACGGTGTATGAAGAAGTCAGCTGTCATCCTTCTCCTTCCTAACCTGGTGATTAGCTTACAGATGACTTTTCATGGATGTTTTTATTTCCTATGGAAGCAAAGCTTACGTGATCACAGCCTTAATTTCTCTCCCCAGAACATCTGGCAGAACTCAACTAGCTTGTTCAAAATTATAGAAAAAAAGCAGTTTTGGACAGAATTGAGTCAGTTAGATTTTGTGTGAAAATAAATATATGTGCAAGGGAGAAAGATAACAAAATATCTTCCCCAAAAGACTGAATTGTAGCATTGTACTCTTCCTACACATTAAAGAACCTATTAAAATCTTGCAAAAGTGACCTCACCCACAAAACCTTAAGTTATCTGTACAGGCAAGACATACAGTGTATAGCTTATTTCTGTACCCCACTTCAAATGAAAGAACAGGATTTATAGTAAGGCCAGAACTTTCTATTCTGATGCTCCAGTTAGAAGACAGCAGATATTTTGGGCTGGTCATTTGTATGCTGACAGCTCACACTGTGATAAAATCACCATTCTAGCATGCATGTGGGTACAAAGCAGGTGTTCAGCTAATCTCTTCCACAATTCTTCTGTTATGTACATAATCAATATTGCACTTCCTGAGAATTTAGGCAGTTTCAGTGTAGCTTAAGGACAGTTTTAGCCATCCTGCAGTTGAAATCTTCTGGAATAGAACTGGACTTGTGTTTCCACCACTTAACTTATTTTTAAACATTGGTTAAAAAAAAAAAAAAGTTTGTGATCATACCACCTAGAGATGTAGTTTAAAGATTAATCTTTTCCCTCCTAATATTAAAAAAAAAAAAGTAAATATGGAAGCCAGGAAGAGTGAGAACCCTAAAGACTTCTGCAAGTGTGGCTATTTTAATCTTTCTTTGCAAGCATATAAAAGAAAAAAAGGCAGAAATTTTCCTCATTTAATAATAAGTGCATTCCAGATGTGAGATTACAACTGAACGGAATATTAAATTGCTGACCCCATTGCTTGGGGACCTTAGAAGTAATCAGGGGGAATTTTATCATTTCTGAAAAATATTTACTTTATGTTGGAGCACTTTACCATGTGCTCAAATCTTAAGCTTTTCAAGGGGTTTTAAATTGCCCTTGAGTATCACTACAGTGGTTATCTGAGATAGTAAGTAAAAAATGGTTATACACTAGGAGAGTTCTCACAGCACTAAAAGCCTTATTTTTGTTCTGATTTTTGAGCTGGTGGGAAACTAAGTTACAAAAAGTAAAAATTGATGCTAGTTTCTCTGCAAATTCTATTCAATCTACCTGAAAAGATGTGGAATCTTTAGAATCAGGCTTTAAACATGTAAGAAGGGATTAAACAGGGAGAATGATAGGTCAGATACTATCAGAAATAAGGCATTATGCTTATTCTGAATTCTTAGCTCTTCTATTCCCAATGGCACAACCAGAAGTTATGTAACACTCTTACTGAATATTTCATATTTCCCACATGTGGATAGCAGAGATGTTCCAATTTTCATTTGATTGCTATCTATGAGGTGAAGCCAGAGGATTTGATATGAATGTAAAAAAAATGACTTTTTCCGTAACTACTAATCAAAAATATGCCAACATTTGATCCTTTATAAATACTGAACTTTCATGGAAGATACTTAAATCTTAAAAGTCTACAGCAAAAGAAAATATTGTCTACTGAAGATGAAAACAGTAGCTAAGCAGCTTAATTCAAAGTATCATCAGTGCCATGAAAAAAAAAACCCTACAGTTTCATAAAGCTGTAGAAATGATTCAATTGTAGCAATGGATATAAGATTTTACAGAAGTTTAATATAAGACAGAAGGAAGCCAACTGTTCATTTCTTTCTTCTGACAAATGTTGAAAGATACATAAAGTTGTCAATGTTGCTCTTTCTGTTAATGTTTCATAGATACTGGTTAAATAGAAATATCTTTGAAAGGAAACTAATGTTTATACAAGTGGTGAAAATTATAGGTGATCCAAAGTTGTGGAAGGAAAAGGCTGGGTGTTACTTGCCTATGACAAACTGATATACATGTGTTTATGACAATGTATGCCTCAGGCTGGCATCCTTGGGTTAAACTTTATACCTTTGGCAACTTCACACCTGATCCTCACACCTAGTTCTGTTTAGGTAGGACTTTCCTGTTTGGGAAATCTTAGAGTGTAAAATCCTCCCTTCATATGTAGTACAGGGACAGTAACGATCACCACTGTTTTTATCAAGCTCATGAATTCCTGGAAGCTAGCTAAGTTCTGCTGGCCAACTTTAATTATCTGTCTGTGTCCCTTGAAGTTACTCAGTGTGCCTGTAGCATGTTTAGTTTGAGTGATGATGTTAACCAGTACTTCACACCATAACTGATATCATATGGACTTTGAGTTGTCCTTTTATACTAATCTTTTCCAAATTACACAGTACACACTGTACGCTAAGGGCTATGAGTATGCCAGATCTCCAGTTTGAGAGTTCAGCTGGCTATACTGCTGCTACTCTGGAAAAATACTGTAACAGGATCTCAAGGAAGAGTTTAAGCACACTGCACTTCTTTTTACACTGGGACTAGCAAACACAAATCTTACTAAGTAAAAAAGCAGGTATAAAAGATAAAACACTTGAAGTTAAACATCATGTCATAACAGCTTGCACTTCTTAGTTCTGATGAAATTTCTGATTAAAGCTGCAGGCTTCCTGCCCTCCCCAGCAGGAGTCAAAGGTTTAATGTGCAGCATGCTAAATTTAAAGCAGTAGTAGGCATTTGAAAAAAATGCTCTTTAGTCATAAGTTTCAACCAGAAAAGCATGTGCTTGTCAAAGTACATCAACAACTCCATTATAAGAACTGTGTTTGTCAACAAAACTTAAGATGTGTATACATATGAAGCTGCAGCAAAGGAGGTTGCACATTTTGGTTTTCCAAACTAAAAAAAGTACAGGGCCATGTACAAGAGAAATAACCAGGACTTCACTCCAAGGTAAAATAGCATAGGAAGAGATTACATATATGCTTTTCCACCAAAGTGGACAGAAAAATAGATAGAACCCTAAGTTTTGGATTTTAATGTTCTTCATAGGCAGAAATCTGGTATGGCACATATTCTTGCTTAAAGTGACACAAAATTACTAACTTTCCAATTAAAAAACAAGATTGAGGAGAGGAAGCTTACTGAATTTTTAATAAGTATAGGAGCACATTCATCTCATACAGAATTTAATCCATGTCTAGTCAGGCGGGTTGGTATTAATTTTACTTTTACACATTTAGATCATAAACTACTGAAAGCAAATAAAAACAACAAATGAAAAACTCCAGGCTTTAAGACCTAAGGTTGTACAGTTTCAATTTTAAGCAGCAATTTGTTCCTGTATCAACTTTTCAATCTTTATTAATTCAGAACTGTCTGAGTGAAACTGAATTGCTGTGGTTCCAGTGCTGCCTTTGCAAACAACCTTTGCATTGAAATAAGCACTACCTTCAGCAGTGATTTGTCCTGCTGAGGCCAAAGATAACAATGCTATACTTCTTTTTTATTTGCTTGGCACTAGTTTGTGATGAAATCTTTTTCCTCCCCTTCTTAAGGATTTATGATTGTGTGGGGAAAGATGAAAGCAGAATTCTCTCCCGGTATCAAGGCGAAAGAAGCTCTTGACAGCCCTTACTGCTCCGAAGTAGGAGTCAGGCAGACCACATTTTTATCCAGCATTCCTGTTCATCACCTGCTGTTCCAGAATACACTTTCAAACCACCTATCTAAAATTTACACAGCAAAATAACTGGGAGAAGAGAAGTGTTAAGAGCTTAGTGGCTATGTGAATAACCAAGAAAAAGGCACAGAAGAGTAAATTCTTCTCATTAGAGAAGAGGAAGATTTTTTTTTTAATTAAACAAGCAAGCTGAAACTATCTGCTTAAAATTCTATGGTGTAAACAGATTATTGTACATATCTAATCTTCAGCTTCAGAGGTGACAAGAGTGGCAAGGACATAATCACTGATTATTTAGTCATAGTGTAAATAAATAGCACACTGTAAGTTGAGGCAGAGAACTCAAAAGTAGAAAAATACAAAGTTTTGGTTTTTACTGGAAGTGGCTGAGAAGAGGAAGTGACAGGGTACCAAGCTGATTATCAAGGGGAGCTTCTTGCCATTTGAACTACCAACCCAATGAGCTCTCACCATAAGGACAAATTAAAACTCCCTCTTAATTTCATGGACGTTGACCTCAATTGCATGTAAAAGCAAGATGTCAGAGAAGGCATATTTGTGCACAAGAACCCCAAATGTAATGGGAATGTGACAATCTAGATGAAAACCTGAAGAGATGGATGAGCATTAATCCAAAATTCCTGGCACTCCTCCCATAGGCACCAGTTTAAACTCTGTGAAGTGAGAACAAACCATGCCTCAAAGTTTCCAAGTCATCTTACACGTACAGATACCTGCAGTCATGCATGGTGCCAGATCAGCTGGCTGAAAGAACTGAGTGTTCACCTCCCTGGCTGTCCAGTATGACACTCTGCAAGCTGTTCAAGAAGCCAGTGCTACCATCTCTTCCCCAAGAGTGCACCAACAACTCAAGACACAGGCCTGCCCTTGGACTGACTGCTGCTTTCCTCTCGTCCTAGCAGCTACTGCAACGCCCTCACTTACTCAAACGTGTGCTCAGTTTTTCTTGTGCCTTTTGCTCTTATCATGTTTTGCCATAGTCACAACTTTCTGGCATGTAACTCCAATTCTCCTTAGCCATCAGCTTCCACTGTCAACTGTAGCACCTTCTGGTCATGCCACCATAGTTTATACTTCTTGGTATCAACATCCTTTGCTCTCTTTATTTAGTCTGTGTATTGAACTATTTATATTTCTTCACAGAACATGGTTCCAGCAGTATCCACTATTATTTTAAACTACTGCTGGTTTTTGTTTCAAAAAACCACTGGGATATGAAGTCTGTTCTCACCTACGACACAGCTGATCCAACCCAATGGACAAAAGCCTGTCAGTCCCCGATGGGAATGGAATTCTCCTTTCTTGGAAACCCACCCCCAGTACGACTGATATGACACAGCAAATCTTGACAGGCTCTGAGATCACGAGCAGTAATGTCTCCTGAGACAACACACTGAGTGCTGCATGGAAAATCCTGGTAACCTGACAGACCTTAGTGATGCTTAGTTAATCTTCTCTGTGGGGGAAAGGGAAAAAAAAAATCATACAGAACAATCTGGTGCATAAACAGAAAAAAAATTCCAAAGCATCTGAAAACAATTTAGTTTTTCCAGTAGTAACCCGGGAACCATCTCTTGAGGAGACTGTTACTGTAACTCTGGTGGAACAGTGCTTCTCAAAGCCTAGAAGGAGTCTGCAAACAGAAACAGTAACATCAATGATCACTCAGTCTTTCTCAGAATACTTTTCTAATCTATTGCTGCTAAAGGAGCCCAAGAAATTATATATTCTTTCAAGTTTATTCACTTTTCTCCCCAACAGAATGGCTTTCAAATATGTAATTTTATAAGCAAACTGTATTGTGACTTGGTAGTCCTTCTCCAAGGCCCAACTGTGTTGACAGGTCTTCCAAATAGGACTGCAGAGTCTGATTATTTCATTTCTCTCCACACCTTTTTTCTTCTCTTCAAACCCCCTTCACTAACCCAAATCAGACTCATTACATTCTACAGCAGAAAGCAGGTGACTGGTAACTCAAACATATCTCTCAGAGAAGTTGGCTAAAGAAAGCTGCAGTCTGTCACTGCAAGTGTTGCTATAAAAGTTACTCAAATCACACATTCCTTCTGCTTTCCAGCAAAGGCACGGTCCATGCTGCATTTTCTCAGCACTTTTTCCAAAGGTAAACATCAAGACTCTTACTGCTCTAATTTGCCCCCACCCAGTAAGCTCATGTACTTGATTCCTTGCTGCCAGCTGTGATGCCAGACTTGACTGGGAAATGAGCAGATGACACAGCAGGTGCTGAGGTGACAGGCATTTCCCAGTTAATAGTGCTCAGTGTTTCCCACCAACCACACTGATAGCACTTGGTTGCCTGTCAGCCTCCACTGATCTACCTCCATGAACTCACATTAGCTGAACAGGCTGACTGAGGTGTCTGTGATAGGTATTCATAAAGAAAACACAGATTTCTCTCATTCTTACTATCCTTGCACATAATGATTCAATCTGGTGCC
>VWYO01010512.1:913783-964102 GCA_013400275.1 Rhadina sibilatrix | reverse complement strand
CTCACGGGGGCCTCCCGCCCCTCAGCGAACTGCCGCACGCGGTGGGAAGCCCCCGCCGGACCGGGATCACGGCACTGAGGACAGGGAAGCCGTGAGGATGGCGATAGCTCTGCGATCGGGGCAGTGCTTGCCCTCGGACCTTTCCCGGGCGGTGCGGGACCGCCGCCGGAGAGCAGGGCTTGGGGAGCTCGGGCAGAGTGGGACCGGCCGCGGGCAGGGCTGGATGCTGGGGGGAAAGCATCAGCCGCTCATGCATACCGCTCTCTTGCGCTGTGCTGTGGCCTGAGCTACTTGTGAATTGCTTTAAAAGGTTAGAGATTATCACAAAACTTGGAACAATGCGGGGAGACGGAGCAAGAGGGAGGAAAGACTTGTGCAAGTTTTCGAAGTGAGATTGAAGTGTAGCAGGACGACGGGCTCATGCTCGTCTCCATCTCATAGTTCCTCTGCGCCATGTGGTCCTGGGCACGGATCCTGCGGGAGGCAGCACCTCCGGAGTTTGGTTGAGGTTACCCCTTCCCTACGAAGTAAAGGCACTAAAGGACTGCGCTGTGTTAGTGGCCGCTGGGAAGCCGTGGGAGTCCCGGCCCTCTGTGGAAAGCACAGGGCGCACACGAGGTTTGCGTGTTGGGCATACCAGCGGGATTACATCCAGCCCGGGGCGCGCTCGTTCCTGAGCAGACACCGGTGGACCGCGGCTGGCTTCGGCACTGAAGCCACTCTGGAAAGCGAGTACACAGTGAACACTTGGACCATTGAGTGAAGTCCTGACCCGAAAATACACCAGTGTGTTTCCTTCAGTGTTGGAGTAACCCTAGGCATGCAAAGTAACCCTTCAGATACGGTTAAATTTTAACAGATTTGAAAATAAAAATCATAAGATGAGCCACTGGTAGGACTAGTTGCATAAGGCACAGCAGGCTGTAAGGCTGGCTGCTGGAGCTGTGGCCCACTTAGCCACCTACTTGATATCCCACAGAGAGAACAGGTCTGTGCTTCGATTTCATAGCAAAATATCAGGACTAAGTGATCTTAACTCCAGCTGAAACCAACGGGGTTCTTTCAAAAGACTTGAGGTGGGGCTGTAGCAGTCCTGAGGAACTCGCAGGACAGCCCGGAGGTTGTTTTCTGCTGTGGTGCTGCGGATCAGCTCAGCTCAAACCGCTTCTCCACTGCTCTGCCTTTAAGGAAAACAGTCAGGGCTGTTCCTAATTAAAGGAAGCAGAGCTGCCTAAAGAACCCATTGGGAAAAGGAAACTGTGCAAGAGAAGCAGGAAACTGAAGAATGGGGTGAGGGAAATGGCAGTTCACATAAACATAATGAAAGTTCATTAGTTTTTAGACATTCATGTTCGGATAAACTCATCTTTCATGACCTCAGAGAACATGTGATTTAGGGCTAGATTCAACATCCTCCAAAGTCCTTGGAAATGTTTCAATTGACTTAAGTGATGTTGGATTGGGACACTGTTAATGCTCTCAATCATTTTTACTTGCAATACACAGGCTTGGGAAGTTTGAGACGTTTACCATTGGTGTGATTTTCTCATCTCCATAAATTATATGTTTCATCAATTTTTGGAATAAAATGGTCCTGATTAGTAGCAGACAAAAATATGGCCTACTATTTTCTTGCTGTACAATTAGGTTTAAATTATCCTCAAATAAATCCTGTAGTTTGTGGGGGTTTTACCTCATCCGAGCAGGGCGCGAATACCATTGGTTGTTTTTATGTTGATACTGAACATCTGATTAGAAAATGACCAATCTTTCAGGGTGATTGCTGCCTTTTATTCTGTGACCAGGAATATGCTCACACCCGGGGGGAAGAGGCTGTACAAGAAATATTTGAGTGTAGTTAAAAACGCATTCTGTTTTGCATCGCTCTGACAACACAAAGCAAATTTAAGCCAGTCAGTGCACTACAAAGCAGCTGGGGCATACTGGGCAATCTGGCTCATTAGGGGTAAATCTCTTATCTTTGCCCTATTTTTCCACATTTCTTATTACTAAGGCTGTTTGTATGGAAAGAGGATTTGTAGAAGAATCATTCCCCACCTGAAATCTTAATCCTCTCTTTGACATTGTAATAACTTCTTCAGCCACTGCACATAATATCATAAACACGCACTGATGACTTCAGTTGGAAACTAGAGAAAAAGAGCTCTGAGGAGACTAAGTCTGTTTTCTTGGAAACATCAACCATAATCTTACAAATATTCTTGCACATGAATTGTTATAAGCATGTGTAGTCCTGTTAAACTCCCTGAGTTTAAATTATCCCTGTGTAACTCCACCATAATCTATAGAATTAACGTGGCTCAATCAAACTTCTAAAAGTTTCTGTGTTCTGCTCAATGACTGAAGATGTGCAAGGGGGAGGTGAGCCAAACCATCTCTGAGGTGGAGCACTGTCTCCTTCCTATCCATCTGATCCTGATAAAGGGCCTTGGTTTAATGAGCTGGCTCAGCTGAAGAGTGGAATGACTTCCCTAAAGGATAAAGGGAGAGAGTTTGGGAGAGCTAAACTGTACAAGCAGATAATTTGCCAGGATGAGCTCCAAAGGGTGATCCATAAAGGAAGGAGGAATGTGCTGGTGAGTGGTGTGGCTGGTCTGAGGGAGAGGAATCCGGATCTGAACTGGGGAGAATGGTGCTACCAGCCAAGGGGCTGGCTGGAAGCAGATGAAGAAATACACCTCCGTGTACACCACACGTTTGTGGTCATGGGTGTGATTTTTGCCTGGAGCAGAGGAGTAGGTTCCTGGGTTGGGAGGTGGGAGCTACAGAGCTTGGAAGTACAGGAGTGCAGGGAGAACTAATGCTGGAGTTTTGCTGCCCTGTACAGGCAGGAGTGACTGTGAGGAGGAGGGGCCCTGCCATCGATGGAGCTCGCTGGCCTGCAGGTAACTGGGGGGGAGCTGGTAAAGACAGTGCTGGCCAGTAGCCTGGTGCTTTAGGAAGGGCAAGGACACTCTAGAACTTCTGAGTTACAACTGTGTTTTCTAAGGATTAAGGAAAGAATACCGGTGAGTAAGTGAGCTGCCCTGGTGAGACCAAAGGAAGGCTGGGCTGTTCTCTTCCCCTTTGATGTGCCCCAGCTGAGGCAAGGAGCTGACTAAGCCCTTGTTCAACTCTCTTGAATTGGGGAGTTTTTCCCACTGTTGTGAAATGGCCTGTCTCAGGGTGGTAGTGACACCAACACTCAGTAATGTTTTAGCCTAATTAACTTATGTGACTAAAGTTATTAAAATTGCTGTCGGATAAATACAACTTGTGACTCCAGTAAGACTTGAATCTTACTGATGGTCAAGACCAAACATTAGCAGTAGCATTGAAACTGCAAAGAAAGCTCTACAGAACAGCCAAACTACTACCCAAAACTGTTCCTAATCTTTCATTTATTAGGATTCCTTTTCAAAATAATGTATGTCCTAGGTAAGCTGTTATAAAGTTTATTCATATGTTACCTCAAATATCTCCTTTAAAACCGTGCTATGCTCATACTGCTACTTACTTTGGAACATTCTGAGGGTATGCAGCATTGCCCTTGGTACTTTGATTAAACATGTCATGCTGTATGTGTACTGTATTGCCTCTCAACTACTTCACCAGACCATTCTCATCCCATGAGAGATCCTCCTGCCTTGTAGAACAATTACAGGCACTAAGAGGTGTTTGCAGCCCACTCCTCTTTCCAGTGTACCAGACTACAGAAGACAGCATTTTCTCAACAGTCATTAATTCTACCTAAAAGTAGCTTGCAAGTGTCTTAAAATCAACATCTGGAAAAACTAAGTACAGAGACTTCTTTCAAATACCACAAACTGAATCATGGGCCAAATTCAGCCTTGATGGAATTATTATCTGATATCTGTGTTCTGTGTTTTCCCTACGTTGCTTGAGTAAATCCCCATATATGGAGATGTTTTTTGAGATGCACATGATGCCAAAATGCTCAAATGCTCAGAGAATCGCATAGGACCAAACCTAAAATAATGAAGTAGAAAAAAAAAAAAAAAAAAAAAAAAAAAAAAAAAAAAAGAAATTCAAACACAGACTTTTCTTGAAAGTTCCCTCTTGAGAAGGGAACTTAAGCATCAGTTCTGGCAGTTGTAGTACTGGGAGCCTAGGTCTTAACTTTGGGAAAGACTCCCCTTTGTGTCTAGTTTTTCAGGACATTAATGTTACTCATGTTTATGATAAAATAACTCACTGAAGGGAAAGACTTATCTATGTGTTTGTCTTTTTGGAGATTAAGCTGTATTTAAACTATTCCCTCATACAGTCATTTATACAGTCATTGTATAAAACAATATATTCAGTTTGTTTAAATATCTAAAGGTTTGCTTCTTAATTCAACACTTTTTCATTGATTTTAACACTGATGTCATCTTCTGTCCTCCATACTTTTATGAGGGGGGGGGTGTTACCTGCTTGTGCTAGCTGTTCATAAATAAGCTTAAGGCAGATTTTTCTGCTTTTTAAAATTTTATTTTAGGCTCATGACCTCCTCTTAAAATGTAATAGCTGCATTCTTATCAGTGGGGCTATAGCTCAAGAACAGTTGAATGCTGACGTACATTCCATGGTAATACAGGAAAAAGAAAATCAAATATAATTTATCTGCAACCTGATTACTGTTGGGGGTCCTGTGTTGTCACGTGCCCCTCCCTGCCTGAGTGAAAGCCTTGTTGCTGGTGTTGGTTTTTACCTTGCAAAAATCAGTACACAAGCAGAAGGCAACAAAGGACTTCAGATTGCTTGCTGTGCAATCAAAATGCCTGACATATTTTACGATTCTGTTCCTCAAGCAAAGGAACAGCAGTCTGTTGGCTTGCAGCAGGTGGGTCAGAGTGCTCTTTCTCCCTCTCATTTGATGGCTTCACTTCTCCATCACTGGGACCTAAACACTTGTCCCAGACTGTGTCACCAGCATGCTGGTGCTGAAGCGTTGACTCCGTTAACAGCCATCAGTTTTATTCACAGTGATATTTACCTACAACAAAAGGGAATACCTGCAGGGACAGCATGTGCTACCAGACTTCCTTGTCTGTTCCTTGTGAGGAAGACAAGACTTTTGTGTGTTTTTCTTCTTTGCTCTATTTCATGTGTGTGGAGAAAAAAACCAACTCAGCTCTTGTATCTCAACTTCAGCTCTTGTATCTTAACTTTGGTAGGAAAATAACTTGGCACTGTACTGTATCTTTGTGCCACTTGTAAACATTAGGCCTCTTAAGAGTGGCCTTTTCCTTCTTAATTATTTTGCTTCTGATGGCTCTTCTTAAAACTTCCCATCAGTCACACCGTAGCTCCTGAGGTTCACCGGGCCACTTCCTTGGCAGCCCTGGGTGAGCCAAGGCTGGGACCAACCAACCAGGACACGCCGGAATTTCTCCTCCCCATGGCAGAGGAATGAGCCACAGAGGCTGAGCACACACACACCTGCTGCCACAACTCTATTTGAACTGCAATTCTGTGATGATGAGGGAAAGGACAAGTGGTCTTCACATGAGCTGCTGCTGTTGGCAGCTTCATGGGAGCTGCTGCTCTGGGAGCTGAGGGAGCGCCCCAAGCCACGGGCACCTCTGCCCTGATGAGAAGGGGCTGCTGCCTCAAAATTATAAACACCAAATATTAAAGACATGTTCCACTCTTAAACTCTGAATGGATGCAAAAATTAACGATTTAACAGGTTAATTCTAATGCAGAATGACTTTGAAGCCTGAAACTTTCCTTATTTTTCTATGAAGCTTCACGATTCAGTTTTGCCCTCTCTTTTGGAGGGAATGACTGTATGAGGGAATCAGTGAAAGGGAGAAAACTGTAACTTTGTGGTATTTTGTTCTTCTGTAATTCTTGGCTTCTAGCTACCACTTTAACTTTCCATATATACATATGAAATATAGATTTTCACATAGATATTTTGAAGAAGCAATTTCTGTCTCTCCGGGATGCAGAAGAAATTATTACATTTACTATTTGGCTGAAGCATGCTCAGCATGATCTAAGATTGATTTCAACACTTTATCTCCCTTCTTGAACCTCCATACTTGATTTTTATGCTACTTGAGCACGTTCTCCTTGCTTTTATTTCAGTGCAGCTCTTAACACGTCTGGACAAATTCATGTCTTTCAAGGCCTGGTGTGTTAACACCAATATTTACCTTTGTTCTCCATTGTGTTCCCCAATAATAACCTCACAAGAGGATTGATTCAAGATAGTACATGGTAACTTTTTTCATGCAACTTCATGTTGCATTATTTGAATTTAATAATTTGGATGCCAAACACAAAATAATTACAATTTACCTGCAAAGAGATCAGTTATTTGATGGTTAAAGTCTTCATGCTCACTTATTGGAACAAGACTATTCTTGAGCAGTGCTGATATTTTAAAAGGTTGGTTAATTATGCAGTAATAATAATTTTAATCCACTCTTAATAATCAAAATGTTAATATAGAAAATTCTTCTTCTTGCTGCCTAATTCCATGACTTCTTCCAATTCTAATTATCTAGGCAATATTTTCTAAATGAGACTAATTCCTTGTCAGAATTTTTTTCCACTTCTGACAAGGTATTCTCACAAGCTCGAGAAAATATGCTGATTTTTGCTTGTTCACTTTATTAATTATCCTTCTGTGAAATCTCAGGATAAAGTTATACTTAGAAGTTAAGATAATTTCAAGAGCAAAACAATACATAGTAAGTGATTGTCAGAGTGCTTTATAGGGTTATTTGGGACTGGAATGGTGCAAAGAAGCAGAGAATGCTGAGTGTTGCACATGAGTGACTGGCTGAGATACAGTGGCATTTAGCCAGAGGCTGGCTACCATGGCATGGAAACTCAGTTATTACAATGGTTTGGATCCCAAATCTGTTTGAATAAGAGAGATTTCAAATAATCCATGTCACTGTTAATGTACTTCAGTACATGTCAGAGGATGTGATTCAGACTTGGGGGAGAGAAGGGAATTAGGAATAGCTGATGCTCAGATAACTGAGACTGTACCAGAACACAGAATGCTGAGGGTTTTAGCCACTTTATCCCAGATCATTAATCTTGTCTATTTTATGCTCGCATTGCATCCTGCAAAACTTTAAATTTCCAGAAGATGTTGAGTGTGGGATTTTTTTGATGGTTTGGGGTTTTTTTTGCTTGTTTATTTTGGCTTTAAGGTTTTTTGATGCTATGGAAAAGTACTTTTTTCCCTTCTTTTTCTTCTTTTTCCTCCCAAACTGAAACAAAGATTTAATATTTAAAATAATTATTTGCTGAAGTTTTAGTGCAAGCAATACCTATTTTTTGAAACTCACTGATATCAATATGATGTACTTAGTGTGTGCAAAGTGTGCTTGCTCAGTAGCAAATGCTTTACTGGGATGGTTCAATTCTGTATCTGCAGCTCCCACATGTGTTCACCCATCTCCAAAAGGGGCTGTGGGATGGAGTAGAAAGTACTGGTAAAATTTACTTGTAAACACAAAGGAAAATTCTGGTCATGGGGATTGATGCTGCAAGTAAACAGATACAAAATAAAGTTATATCTGTAGTCTATAATAAACTTTCTTCAGAGGAAAAGCTTGGCAAGGAGCGTACAGAAATGTTCATTACATCACAGCACAGTGCTGAGCTGTGTAAATTCAGTCTAACCAGTGTAAAACTTTAATTGCTTTGTCATAGATTCTGATTCTTCAGTCAACCTGAAGGAACTTGGGGGTGGGAGGTGTTTTAGGGGAACAAGGCAGCAGTAATAGTTGCTTTCCTCTTAGATATACCTATTTTGATGGTTTGAAGTAATAGTTTACATGGAAGCAGCTCTCTCTGTATTTCCTTAGCCTTCCTATTCTACCCCCAGTGTTATTCAAAGAAAATGTTAGATGAAGATTTTCATGGATTGTCTCTAGTCTGGAGTTAAATGAAAAATATGTTTAGAATTGGGATGTGCTCTGACCTTTGCTTGTCAGTGCTCATCTTCTGTCTTAAAGTGACAGAAGAGTGGAGATCCTTCCACCAATAATTTTTGAAAGTATTTATTTTGTATCTAACAGTGTATCTTGTTATGAAGTTACTTTTAAAAGGAATTATTACAAGTATTAATGCCGAGCTGCTAAGATATCACTTAAGTGCTTCTTTACAAATACAGCTACGTTACTTTAATATTCTGCTTTTCAGTGTAGCTATAAAAAGCACATTTAACTGTAATTCCCAGCTGTCATGCTTGCTTTTTTACAAATGGGTGCCTGCAAAAACAGGCCCTGTTTACTGCTGCTGAATAATAATTTCTGGATGTCATCTTGGCAGTGAATGTTGGGGAGATATCCTTTAAGCCACTGAATTGGAAGTTAGGACATTCAGTGTCAGCTGACATCCCAAGCTGGATCACAAATGAAAAGCAGCAGAGTTCAATTGCAGTGTTTAACAATAAAGCAGGAAACTCTAATTGCCAAGCTACTGGCAGCTGAAAGTAGAATTTACTGTAATGCTAACTGAGCAGATCTGACAGTTGATATAGCATTACAAATATCCACTCTTTCTTAAACCAAGTAGAGGGCTTTTTTGATTTTAAGAATCTACTGTGCACCAATGCATAGAAGGGGTAGGATTACGCACAGCAACTTCACTGTAGGGTCTAAAATACTTCTTAAGTCACAATATTAAAAAATGCTATAACTTTTTTATAGACTCCTTTAAAAATTATTTGCTACATAGTACACGGACAGTTTAATCCATCTAAGAATATTCTCTTTCTCTTCCTCTGAAGTTTATACAAAATCTCTTTGAGCAGTTGCGTAAACCTGATACAGTCCAGGTCATCTCACTGCATAGTCATCAATACCTGACTTTTGTATTAAAAAAACCCACACCCCCAACACAGTTCCTCAAAAAAAAAAAAAAAAAAAAGGCACTCCAAACTGGAAATGAAACATTCTGGGTGGAACAGTGGACTCATGTCTGTTCTAGTGTTCATTAATTCATCAATTTACAATATACATTTAATATGCATAATATCTTAATTGATAAAACGTTATAAGTTTTTTTTTTTTGAAACCCTAAACATTCCTTAGAGAGACTCTCATTTCCCCCATTTTCTGTTAAATATTATTATCCCTACTCTGTCTCCTCTTAGAGAATAACAAATGCATCAAACGTCTTGTTTAGCTTTGTTCCTCAGGTACATGTAAAGGTAACACACTGTATGTGTCAGTTCCTCAAAAAAAATCAAAATAATGCATCCCTTTATGCATGCATGGTTAAAGCCTATCCTTGGCACAGCTAAATGTGAGATTGCTTGTTTCTGTTGCATGCATATTTATGTCTGACTAGTTGGTGAACTGGATTATAAAATGTTAAAAAATTTTGGGCAGAGGAGTAAAATAAATACAAGAAATTCTAAATGGGAAATTTTACACTCTGCAGAATAGTGACCTGAGTTTAAATAAGCATTTCAACAAAGGTCCATCTTCATGTATCATATGCCACTTTCATTTCCTTCTCCATTGCCACTGCAGCATGAAACAGTAATGAGAGGAAAAATAACCAAAGCTGTTACTGTGAGAGCTACTGGTTTTCTTGAATTCTTGTGCAAAATTCTGGTTCTTACCAAGCAGCTTATGTAAGATGACCTCTGCCTCTGAGTACTTCCTATTGATTTCAACAATACTGGTCATGAGACTACCATTTTGCTATCAGGAAATATGATCTTTGGAAAAAGTCAAATTCAAGTTTCAGGAAGGTCTAGGGTTCATTTTGTGCTGTAAGCCTGAGGGCTCAATGCTTACTTTCCTAGATCCTCACCCAGCTCCTGGAACAAGCAGGAGTTTGTTGGCACAGTATGGCCAGCCAAAGGAGAGGCTGTCTGAGTACTGACTGAGAGCCAGGCAGCTTTCTCAAACCTCCTGCTCTGCTATTTTGGTTTTCTGTCCCATAATACAGACACCATCCTCTCACCACATTACTCTATGTCCAATTACATAAGCTTCAGTTAAATAATCGTTGTGTGTTCATAGCATGTAAGCTGTCCTTCGTTCACTAATAAATTAATGAAGACTCTTTTTGCTGAAGTAAAAACTAATGTCCTAGGGAACATTTGTCCTAAACACTAAAGACAGCAACCTATGTGAACTAGTATTGCCTATGTGAACTAGTTATTGCCTATGTGAACTAGTTTCCTGAAGTCAGCCTGGAAATAATAGATTAGGGTTGTATGGTCTATTCCTAGTGCTGCTGGGTCTGACACATACCCCAGGATCAAAGCTCTTATGTACCATGGTTGTTGATGTTCCTTGCCTGTCTGGTACAGAAGACTCTACCTGTGTCCAAGCTAGTATGTGAAATGCACTCAGGGCAATGTGAATGCAATTTCCCCTTATCTGTACAAGGTTAAAAGGGGTATTGCAATCTGTCGTAGAAAATATTTATTATGGGAATTTTACTGCTTAAGCCTGTGATAGACTTAAAATAGCCAGTGTTAGATAAAAATGTGTTTCTGAAATGCACAGTTAAGTTATAAATCAAAATTTTTAAGTGACTTTTTAAAGCTCCAACATTTATGACATGCATGACCTAGTAGTGGTCTGTGTCAGGCTTTTACTAAGTGCACCAGCTACCAGAAACAAAGTGAGATTGCCATGGCTACATCCTTTTATGCTTGTGTTCATTCCCAGTGCCTCCTTTAGGGAGAGCAGAAGTTTCTTTAGAGAACTAAAGCTGTTCTCTGATCAGCAAGTCCTGTCTGTGGCAGTAACTCCCCAGTCCAGCACAGTGACTTGTTTTGTACCATGATCAGAAGGGGCAAAGGCAACAAAAACATGATTTGAAGGGAGACACAGGCACTGTGTATGCAATGTGTTTGAACAACCATGGAGATATCTACCAAGGGTCTGTTAGAACCCTTCATTTCCATTAAGGAGGTGTAAGAGACACACAGTTGCTAGAGAGAAAAGGTGACAGTGAGTCTTTTGTGCTTTTTGCTTCAAGTGTGGGGCAAAAATATCTTCAATTGGATGGTGCCACTTGGCACTAAACAAAGTAAAGGTTTCTGTGCAAGTGCCACTCTCTAACCCTCTGAGCTTACTCTTCCCTGTGGCATCCTACTTTCTCTCCTGTCCCAGGGAAACTGCCAGCTGCTTGGACGCAGTCTGTGATTGCTCATTAGTAAGGGACATGGATAAGCTCATTTGGAGGTGAAAATGAGGATGGAAAAGGTGGTCACTTCGGGTCTGGTTATGCTCTGGAGCCCCTTGCACAGATTTAAGGGGACCTTTTTGCTTTACAAACATGACTTGCCTTTGTATGTTTAAAATTATCTATGCAATATTTGTATACAGCAGTCTTTTTTTTTTTCATGGCATTAACTGTCCTATGTTTTGACAGAGTGTTTTTGCATGGAAAAACAGGTGTCTGAAGAATTCTGTAAGTACAACTTCAGAAGTTGGTTTTGAGACTTTGACTACTGTTCCCAGAAATCCTTAATGCCTTGCAAAATAGAACAGAACAGCATAACTTTATTGGAATGGTCATGGCTGAGTTGTAAAAATTTGAATCATTGGCTGAAAGTAGATCTGTCTGTTTAGCTTTCTTCTGGTATAACAAATAATCTCTTAAGCTGTTTTTAAGCAAGAGTCCACCTTTTTCTTATATAGTTATTTTATTACATTCTAACTGGTGCTCCTCTTTTAACTTCCCTTCCTCCTTTTTTAAAATAAAATTAATCAATTTTTAGATGTACATTATATACTCTCCAGTAGGAGAAAACCAGGTCAAAAGAGATGCACCTCTGAATATTTACTATTTGTCAGCTAATGCATATCTAGATAAAACAATCTGATAAAGAAAATTCATTTAGAACTTGGCTTCCATGCTAGGATTCAGACAACGAATTTCTGGATGTGTTCCATTCTCTTTGAAAATCTTTGCCAATTCTGATGATGATATTTCCATAAAGTAATATTTGTTTAAATATATATTTCTTCTACATTTTTCTTCAAATCTACAAGATACTATGGTTTCCTCTTTCGAAAATGGAGAAAAAGAGGTAATGTATTTTACATCAAACATTCCTTGTATGTAATGCAAATATGTTTGCCATAACATTAATATTTAATAGAAAAAACTGAGACATAGCAAACCCCAAGAATCTAAACTTAAGGAATCCAGTCAGGGACCTTTAACTCTTTAGCTAGACCCTGGGAGGGCTGTTTTCTGTTCTGTGCTGGGAGAGGAAAAATGCAGTTTTCCCCTAGAACAATAGACTGTTTGGTTGTACCCACCTTCTAAAAACAAAAGATAAGAAAGAACTTCCCAATAACAAAATGCTAGTTTACTTCAGCTCCACTGTGCTTTTGGAGAGAACTAGCAGTTATTTGAGATAATCTTCTCAAGGAAAAGTCACTCAGGTTGATAACAAAACCTCCTTTAAGAGAATTTGAGCCAGAGGTCTTTTTTTCTGAACTATCTCCTATGGCTATGATGCAGTGTTTTGTTGAAGGCTCTGGTCAGTTAAGCCGTGATCTTCCCAGTTCATTTCTACCTGCTTCAACTCTAGAGACTTCTGGGTCATTTCTAATCCAAGTTTTCACTTGCTAGGACTAATTATAAACTGCTGAAAAGTAAATGCCTTTAACTCAAGTAGGCACTTGAACCAGTGAGGAAAATAGCAGTCCCAGGGAATGGGTACCGTCCCACACCCTCATAGACAACAATCTGCATTAAAAAACACTTTGTATGTGCTTTTTTAACCTGTGTTTCTCAGGTTTACCAGAGTAAAGAACATGCTGTTGGGGAAACATAGCTGAGATACTCTTGACTTTGCTCCCCCAGAAGGCCGGCAGTGAAGAAAAGTGGGGAAAGTCTTCCCAAATCCTTGAAAATGAGAATCCTTCACACCAGATGACCTGGAGCAATTCAGTTTTTCAGGACAGCCTCTTGTGAAGAAATCTACTGTTACCTTCAGAGTGTTTACATGGGAGGTTACAAGTCTGAACAGGCAAGTTCTTTCTTTTAGCAGTAGTCATTGCCATGCAGGTTGACAGGTGAAAGAAAATTCCTGGAACTCCACAGTGTTCAAAGGCAGACTCGCAAAGTTTATGAACCCGCAGTCGGGAAGCAGACCGAACCCCCAAATCCTGCCCTGGGCAGGGCTCTGAGGCAGTAACAGAGCGGGCAGAGGCGCTGCTGCCCAGGCAGGCAGGGCAGGCAGCGGCCTCCCGGGCCCTGAGGGGCACCGAGGGCAGCACTCACCGCCCGTCCTGCTCAGGGCAGCACTCACCGCCCGTCCTGCTCAGGGCAGCACTCACCGCCCGTCCTGCTCAGGGCAGCACCCACTCACCGCCCGTCCTGCTCAGGGCAGCACCCACTCACCGCCCGTCCTGCTCAGGGCAGCACCCACTCACCGCCCGTCCTGCTCAGGGCAGCACCCACTCACCGCCCGTCCTGCTCAGGGCAGCACCCACTCACCGCCCGTCCTGCTCAGGGCAGCACCCACTCACCGCCCGTCCTGCTCAGGGCAGCACCCACTCACCGCCCGTCCTGCTCAGGGCAGCACCCACTCACCGCCCGTCCTGCTCAGGGCAGCACCCACTCACCGCCCGTCCTGCTCAGGGCAGCACCCACTCACCGCCCGTCCTGCTCAGGGCAGCACCCACTCACCGCCCGTCCTGCTCAGGGCAGCACCCACTCACCGCCCGTCCTGCTCAGGGCAGCACCCACTCACCGCCCGTCCTGCTCAGGGCAGCACCCACTCACCGCCCGTCCTGCTCAGGGCAGCACCCACTCACCGCCCGTCCTGCTCAGGGCAGCACCCACTCACCGCCCGTCCTGCTCAGGGCAGCACCCACTCACCGCCCGTCCTGCTCAGGGCAGCACCCACTCACCGCCCGTCCTGCTCAGGGCAGCACCCATTCACTGCCCGTCCTGCTCAGGGCAGCCCTCACCGCCCGTCCTGCTCAGGGCAGCACCCATTCACCGCCCGTCCTGCTCAGGGCAGCACCCACTCACCGCCCGTCCTGCTCAGGGCAGCACCCATTCACTGCCCGTCCTGCTCAGGGCAGCCCTCACCGCCCGTCCTGCTCAGGCTTCCCTAAACCCCAGGGTACCGAGCTGTGCTGTTGCCCCTTACCCAGAGCACAGGGAGAGGCTGCCTCTGTCCTCTTCCCCTCTACTCTAGTTCCCTTGCAAAACAGAAAGCAAGATTCGGGAGAGAAAGCACTGATCTAAAATAAACTACCATTAGCCATAATAGAGTCCCGTGTATCTCCAATTTATCAAACTAGCTGCAACTGTGCAGAAAGTCATGATAAGATAGTTCTCACTCTGGTTCACAGGGAAAAAGCCCTTGGACACATCAGATTTACTTCAACCAAGTAATTTTCAAGGACCTCAGTATGTGCTGCACAAAATCCTTCTCACATAGCCTTAACCTATTAACTGTTCTTTAATTTCAGACATAATCTTGGTTAAAACCCACAAAAACTCCCTGTTCTCACATGTGACCACATCAAGGGACTCTACTTATGCTGAGGATTAAGCCTGTTGGACAGGTTGTAACAGCTGGCTTCCCCACAGGGCCCTGCTGTATCGTGACAGTAGTTTTCTGCAGTGTTTTCTGATGATTTCTAATAGCTTTCTGCATGAGCAGCCTATTCCTCAGGACCCTTGTTTCCTAACAGCAAGAACAATTGTTTCTGTTGAGCTAAATTCCACCCCCCCATTCCCTACCAGAATAGCTGCTGCAATGTTTTGACATCTGATGCTGAGGAAAAGCCTTCCCAGAGAGTCCCCTCCTGCCGCAGCGAGGAGCTGCTCTTGGCTCCACCACAGTCAGGATGTGCACTCTGGAGGGCGTTTCTACTCTTCTTTGAGCTTCTTTCTTTGTTTATGTTTCTGCAGCCAGCCACATAGTTCTGTGTGTGTACAGATTACAGATGTGTTTATATTGCTTTATAGGTGGGATAGTTGTAGAATTACATTTTGCCAGATGAATGTGAAATGCTGGAGTGTGCTTTCACACCCTTACCGCCAACAAAATACATTTTAAAAGCTGTTCCAATGTATGGGATACCACTTCTCATGGCAAAGTCTTAAGTGTATATTGTACTGCGGAAAGTAAGGTGCTAAAATGAGAAAACAGGATATACTGCAAGTCAAAATCACTGTATCAGGAAAAGAGGGTAACTCTGTTCCTTCCCTTATTACTGATTTTTTGTTTCGCTGTTTCAGAGCTTGACCCAGTTCAATTTCCCGAACTGACAGTTTTGCTCTGTTTGATGTAGATTTGGTAAGGCTTTTTGCACATAAGCTTTGAAGAAAGTCTTCTTAAATGGGTAAGAATTGTGCCTGTAGCATGACACTTGTCACCTTTTTATTTATCTTAAGAAGTTAGCAACAATTTTCAAAAGGTGCACAACAGACTACAAGGACAGCTTTGACAAGACCAGAGGAAAAATGATACTGGTTTAATGCTCTGGGGGTTTTGGAAGACTGTAAAGTACAAACTGTCATGAAGCCAACTTAATATAACTGTTTCCTTTATACTTTAAGTTAGGTTCACAAGGGACTTCACTGCTAGCATAAAGGAAATAAAGTCTGTTGTGCTAGAAAAAGACTTTGTTGCTTATAATTTTTTAAATGATACAAAGTTTCCTTACAGGAAATGTTACATTCAAACAAATTCCCATATTTATTTGTAGACAAAAATTACCATTCACATAGCAGGAAAACTAGATGAAAACAGAGACAGCATAGACTTAGAGCCACTATGAGTTATTGGCAAAGACCTACACGATAGCAATAAATACAAATACACAAAAATTTTACTTAAATGTAGAGAAATCTTTATTGTCTCATTTTTATGTACCAGCTTAATTTCTTAACAGGAATTCTTGGAAATAAATTACTACAGGAATGCACGTGAGAAGCTTGCAGAGTCTATTTCAGGTAAAGCTTAGCTTATCTTCTGTTGTTACACAATTCGACCAAGATATAGTGACTTGGGGTATTTTTTCTTTAGATCAGGCCACTGAACAATGAAATAATCTGAAAAGTAGTAAAGAATCTTTCCAGATAGGGATAAAGTTTCCACACGGCAGATGCTCTCTACATACACAATGATTGTTCTCTTTATTCGTAGAAGGCCAAAAAGAAAAGCAGATAAACAGACAGGAACACATGTTCCTGGTCCATTGCACAATATCTAAAAGAGATGAAACACATTACACAAGTGAGTAGTAAGTTTCTTCATACAGTAAAGAATTAAGCTGATATTCACTTAACATTACATTTACACAAAAATATATATTTCAAAATATATTTTAAAAAACCCAGAAAAGGCAGGTGAATGTGAAAAAAATAGGAGGGGCAAACAAAACACATTGTTTCAAAGCAGCTGTCAAAAATACCATATTTCTTTACATATCAGCAAGGAGGAAAAGACCCCTGAGATGGCACAGTTATCTCTATGAAGGAAAAGTTTACAATTCCTTGACTCATGGGTATATAACCAAAACAGCTTCCACTCTCAGTCACAGCTTTGTGTTGTATCAGTCATGAAATCTGTGCACATAATAAAGCCAAAGAAATTCAATTAGGATTAAACCTGGGATCCAATTACAAGCATCTTGAACCTTGGCTTAAGTTAGCAAAACACTTAAGAATTCATCAAAAATGTGCTGATGGATTAGGACCTTCACAAGAATCTATTAGCTATGTGTGACTAGATTTTATTTTTTATTTTTAATAAACACTAGGAGATAGTTAAAAGCTAACGAAGGTGTTGTGGTAAAAACATGTCATGTCCTTTGAACAGACGAGCTCAAATTCACTTATAAATGTTAACAATTAAAGGAAAGTACTCTTTTAATTTTAGATATTGTTCAACTGAAAAACAGATTGCTTAAAAAAGTAAAAGGTTTAAACCAGGGTATATTAGGCACTCCACTTGGTATCAAAATTGATTTCAGGGAAGAAATTTCTTACTAAACTTAAATACCACCATGTAATCAGTACTGTTCTGCACAGCTGGAGTTACATGGAAATAAAGAGTTCTTTTATAAAATCACGACCCTATATCCCATAAACTCACATTTTTTTTGTTCCAAGTTCAGCAGCTTGTGAAAGATATTATGCTGGTGAGGGGAAAATCGGGATTTCTGCCTCAAGGCTGTAAAAATTAGTTCAGAACATTTCCTTTCCTGCTTCATGGCAAGATCCCACTGATAAACTGGTTAGCAGCACCTAGCCTTAGCTAAAAGCAGCAACATTTGGTGCCATAGAGTTCCAAATTCTCTCACCTATTCTTTGCCTTGATCATAGCCCCAGAAATCCAGCTTGGGGATGTATGACTGTAATGCTGTGTTTTCTGATCAGAATCAACGGACTGTAATACTGCTTCTAAAAATGTTCTGATTTTATTGTTGATCTTAATTGAACTACTTACTAATGCAAGACTTCACTGATGTTTTCTCTTACAAGTAATATACTGTATGCACTTTTAATCTTGAAATTTTAGGGTATCCACATCCACAGATACTCAAATTTGAAACTTGCAACAAGGTACTTATTTTGTATTATTTTTGTATTAGCTAAGAAGCTGAATACATCATCTTTGCATCCCAGAATTTTGAAAGATTAGTATACTGTGGTTTCAAACCTCCTGCTGAATCTGATTTCAAGCACATCCACGCTGGGACCTTAAATCCTACTCTACAATCCACTGAGAGTGAAGATCTGTTTTTTATAAATGTGGTGAGTAAGGACATAAACCAACCACACATGCTGCCTTTTTGCATTTCAAAGAAACTTTTCCATATCTGTAAACTAAACAATGCATTTTGCCATATTTCCTGGAAAGTTTGATTAATTTGCATGAATGATGACTGCAACACTGGTACATATACAGCAGTCTATAACTTAAGGCATGTTTAGGTATCTCTATTTGTAATAACATTTGTTCCTGTAGTGTAAATACAGGCATAGGAAACAATGTGTTCTCCTGTGTCTGCAGGCAAAACCCACCTGCATCCCTGCAGAAGTAGGGCTGTTTCAGAGAAGTGTGTAAGAAGCACCTAAAGCCCCCTCAAATTATTTACTACTGACTATTTTTGTGAGTTGAATATACAGTCTAACTACTGATTTCCTATTCAAAATTCGGCTTTAAGGGAACAGACAAAAATGTGCAGCACTGCTGAACAGAAACTCCATTTTCCCTTTCCTTTAGTACCTGGAGTACACATATTGTCTGTGTACTGAGATGTCTCCCAATGCTCTGAGATGTCTGCCACACATCCATCCTCTCTTTCCTAGTTTTCTTTGTGATCACTGGTGCTCATCTCTCTTTGCGTCCCTGTTCTCAGGCACCCTTCCAGCTGTCTTCCCTCTTGAATGGCTCTGCACTCTTTTAGTCTCCATCTACCATGAAAGCTCAAACATTGATCCCTTACTTTCCACAGTCTGACACAAAGTATATCAGTTGTGGATATGATTTAGGTCAGGTAGCCATCCTAACATTCTACTGAGCCTAGAAGTTGAGAATTGTAGAAGAGAATTTTTACAATCTTGGTCTTTATCAAGCCATAGACTTCATCCTACCTCTTCCTTTTATTAAGCCTGGCCAGCAGCTCCAGTCCTTCTGGTATTTTGGTATTCTTGTGTCTAGATACACACACAGAGGTAAATACCACAACGAAGTGTACTCACAAAAGATCATGTAATGAAATAACAGTAAATGGGTCTATTTGTGAACCTCTATGTATCTCTAAAGGCCACTCTGAGCCACTGTTGTTACTTTGCTAACAAAGTGCAAAACAGAAAGACAGCAATCAAAATTAAAATTGTAATAAAATACCTCTCCTATATTCAGGTTTTGATATGATGCACTCAGTTTATACTTTCTACTGACTGTTCATACTTTGTAAGCTGCTTCTCAGATGCCCTTTGATCCATGGAAAAGTACTTGCACGCAGGAAAAAGAATCAGGAAAATTAAGGACTTGGCATTTTTAAAAATACATGGTCCGATCATAACTGATGTCCTCTGCTCTTTCCCCTTCCACATATGAGTTCAAACAGGACAAAGCAGAAGTGGCTCTACAGGATTTCTGTATGCAAAATGCTCATATAATACTCTGATTATAGATGTTCCTATCCCAAAATGCTTGGATTTAGGAACTGGCCCCTGAAAGAGACTGTTATAAACCTGCTGAAGCCCACAGACAGATCCCTATCTGAATTGGTGGCTGTGATCTGCAAGTCAGAACTAAAAATTAACCTTCAGTTAACCTTCAGTGAGTGTCTACAGACATGTCCTGCTTAGATTCGGTGCAGTTGCAATTGCAGTGGCAATTCCCCTCTAAAAATCTGGTCTGACCAGTCCTATGTACTCCCTCTCACACTGCCAGCAAGAAGGGAGACCAGTGGTCCTTCTGCTTGGAGTCCAACATCACACACTCTTCAAAGAATACAGGGGAAACTTCTGAGAAAACAAAAAAATTATAAAGAAGAGGAACTATTGCAGAAGGTGTAAGGTAGAAATGCTGCTGTTCAGCTCCTGCCTGTACACAAACTGGAAAGGGTGATGAAAAGGAACTGAATCACCTACAGCCTTCCTCAAAGATGAGAAAATGAGCAGTCCTACTAGTGAATTTCAAAACACTATTCAAAAGTAACTTTTGGAGAATGATAGATGTCTTACACCTTGAAAAGACCAAGGCTTTTGCTTTTCCCCACCAGCAGAGTACCAGTATCTCCCATGGCAGCCCATGGCAATCATCAGTATGCTCTGAGGAAGAGGCAGGCATCTGTTGGACACAAAGGGACCAGGGTCTCTACAAGGGTCAAGCAGCTATTGAGAGTGTTTCCCTCAAGTATCTATTTACAATTATTTGTTTCCTTCACTATCTATTTAGCTACAAGGCTGCCTGTAGAATATCTGTGTTGCATGAGATGTGTCTCTGAAAATCGCTGAGTTCAGCCTTCCTTAACAAGGCAGCAGAAAGGAGGGAAAAAGGGGTCAAATGCAATTTTTGTGTCACTTTTTTTACCTCTTGAGCTGCAATTGTCCAAGGACTTTCCTGGTCACTGGGGTTCCTTACTTAGTTGCCAAGAATCTGTAAGGGGTTGTTCCAGAAGCTAGTGCTACAGGTCTCCCCACACCATTTATATGCACTAATGCACTATATGCACTACTCCTCTAATGCAAGGAAATATCCAGCCCACTGTTAAATTGGCTTCCTGGCTGCCCGGGCTCATAGCTAGCTCTGTAAACTAAGTCTTACACACTAAAATTCTCTGCCAATTCAATCTAACCAAACTCTAAACAGTACAATTAATTAATCAGGCTGTATATTAATGGAGGTTTGAAAGTAAAGGATCAGAATACACCATTTACCTTCAGCAACTCTATAAATCTAATTTCCAATTAATTACTTCTTTATAAAAATGGAATAGTTCTTGCATTTGTGTTTCAGATATTTTCCACAGCTGTTGAAAGAAAATAAGCTAAGCCAGCAGTCTGGGAACACCAGGAACACTGGCACATGGCACAACTGATAGCTGATAAAAGCTACTTTAGAGTTGGTGAATGCAGCACTGTAGCAGAGTGACATTTACCAGAGTAAACACTGAACCACAGCTTGCAGCTTCACTGGGGTTAAATGTCACTGGTCAAAGCAAAAATGAGTAAAGCAGTAAACTTGCAGTTTTTCTCATAAGTAAGTACAATTGCTGCGTATCTTTTAAAGAACAAGTGTTTAATTACTACTTATGTTCCCAAATTACAACAATCCAAAGGAGGACAACGTAAGTCCCCCTAAATTTAGTAGAAAGTGGAAAACTAATTTGCAATTTGCTTTGCATAGGAAACTGGCAACACTTGCTGTTCTCCTTAATGGCTTCTGCAGAGATTGGCCTTTTGTCACTTGGTCAAGAACAGAAAAACTGCCCTGCTCCCTGAGGCTGGGGAGGATGGTGGTGTGGGAATGCTGTTTGCTGCTGGGGGTGATGTGCATGTGTGAACTGAAGGCTGTGCTGCTTACCAGGCACAGAGCCACCTCCTGGAGCACCTTTAGGACACTGCTCAGGCCTCCTTTGCTCTGAAAATGCTCCCTACTCCACAGTGCTGAACACCTGGAGACAAGACTAAGGGAGTAGGAGGTGGTGGTGATAGACACCTACTAAAAGAGGCAAAGGCAAGTGGAGTGATACAAAATGAACCAAAGCTGGGTTAACTGAACTATCTATATCTATGCAAGTCCTACCTTTTAACTGCTGTGCAATACCTACTTTCTAACAAGGTAGGAAAAAACCTGCCAGATCTTCCTATGTTATAGGAATAATTAATTTTTTTGTATGTGTGGTTTTCGTTTTGATGATGGGACGTGGTTATTTCTGTGGCACAAGAAGAGAGAATCTACACTGAATTAATTTGTATTCTGCTATGTAAATTACAGCACCTCATGAGCTGATCAGCCCTTGCTTGGTTTTAATATTATATTACTATTGCAAAAACTTCACATTCAAATACTTAAGCATGTTGAGAAGGAATGCTCTTATGGAAGCTTTTGCTAGTCTTGGTCTTTAGTGTATCTGAAAATTCAAGTTTTGAACATTGAGAAAAATCAGCTTAGAATTGTTAACACTTTTTATGGTTTAAAAAAGGCAGGAACCTTTTTAAACAATTCTTTACTATTGTTATTGATGGGGAGAAAGAAGAATTTCAGGTTTTGTTTCCACAATAGAAAGGTCATTAAACTACCTACTGCTTTATTCTTTTTGAAGAGAGAAGATCTTATCCAGTTCACTTTCCTCCACCACCTGCGTGTAAAACCAGCTAAAACTTCACACCCTATTTTCTGTTTGAACTTACCTGCAGAATGCAAGGCAGGACAAAAAAATGCTAAAAAACTAGCTGTGTAGTCTGATGTAAATCAGGTAATTAAGGTAAAACTGAATTATACCTGGGTACACTTTTATCTTCTACTGTCTAAATCACTTGACTCATCAGGGCTGCAAGAAGGTAGAGTGTCCTACAGCAACAGCTTGTGTTGTGGCTGGTCAGCACCTGTAGGTTGTAGCACTGCCAGGAAAACCTTTCTTGTTCACCTCTGGATCTCACTGGTACAGTAGCTGTTGTTATCATACAATACAGCCAGTAACTGTGGTGCTCTTCAAAACAAGCAGAGACATGTGTGGTCCTACAGGCAGATTACCTAACCAGGATAAATAAAATTAGTGAATGCCAGAGTGGGGAAGAGAGAAGTGGAAGAGCAAGGACTTAAATTAGTACACTACACAGCTGGGGTTCTATTTGTTTCTGAGTATTACTTTCATCATAGAACAAAACAGATTGGGAAGCATCACCTTTTATGCAGTTCTCACTTTCTAAAGTTTTGGGGACAGAGAGAGAGAAAAATCCTATCTAGTGGATTTTTCTATGGGAAAAAAGGAGAGCTTCTTCAAAACCAGTAGGAACTAAATGTAAGGATTTAATTGTAACAGCATTAGGCAATATCACATCTGTCTTCTAGGCCTGACCCAGAGTTACCAACCCACTGTCCTCAGGGGCAAGAGACAAGGGAAGAGTCCCAGCTGATGTGATTTGCATCTGCCTCTGAATACAAAGCATCGAGGGAAGCTCCCAGCTCCTGGATTCCAGCAGAGCTGGAGCTTAGCTATGCATGTGGCTGTTTGACACTGTAGACTTAAAACAGCTCAGGTCTGCTTGTGGGTATGCCCAAGGGCTTTACTGATGAAAAGAAAAGATATCACTGGGGTCACTAAGAGTGCCAAAAGTTAGGCAACAGCTTAGTGAGGAAGGTTTGAGAACCTTTGTTTGGATGCCGAAAGAAACATGCAGGCTTTAATTTTTTCTAAGGAGTCTAACCTTAGGCACCATACCTAACTGCCCCTGTATGCCAGGTGACAGGTCTGTCATTGGGATTAAAAGGTCTTTGGAGTGGAAGTTTCCATCAGCATACTTCCCAGCCTAGATTCCAAATGTAAAATGAGAAACATAGAATGATCAATTAAAAATAATAATAAATGACAGCTGTGAGACTGATACTAAGGCTCAAGTCTGTGAAAATATTAGTGCTGGTTATTAAAACATTACATGAACACCCAGGCTGTCAATGGGACTAATGGAACAACCATTGAGTCTTTTGAGAAATTGTGGGAGATGGATGGGTTGGTTAAAAAAGATTACCAAAGCAGATACAGGGTGGAAAATAAACTAACTCCCTACCTACATTACTGTGGAGTGGATATGTGGTTTATTGCTGCTGACAAATTACTAGGAAGTACAGGAAATTTTACCTAGTGTAGATGAAAAAGTTGGTCATAAAAGAATTCAGTGAAAAGTCTTTGCCAAGTAAATTAAATGCTAGTAACTGAACTACATCTCTAGCTACAACAGTAGGTACTAGCCATCACCTTGGCTGAATCTGAACTTGACCACAGTCCCTTGGTCACCATGAGAAATACCATCCAACCTTTTAGAGTCTCTTTACAAATAATTTTTATATCTCCTCATATAAAAAGTACTGCTTATTCTTGTAGCCTGCTTCTACTTGAAAGGAGAAATTAAATCTAAGGACTTTCAAATATACTCATATATGCTACTACTAGTGGCCTAAAATGAGCCTTTAATTACAAATTTCAGTGTGTTTTTCATTAATCAGGAGTCAACTTGAAAGCAGTATTTTAGGTTAACTAAACATGATATTTAAATGTTCATAAAACATCTCTTGGGCTATTGCCTACTCACTGAAGTTGGTATAGCAAGAATGTGTATCAAATACCTGCCTGAAATATCTTCACAGTCTAAAACCTAGAGGTGTTAGCAGTCTGTATCTGCATACCAGTGGTTAGATTTAGCAAGGCTGTTATGCTTTATAACATACATGGAAGTGTGACCAGGGTGTTCATTAGGTTCATAATGAACCTGACAGCTGATGAATTATGACTCTTTTACGTCTAAAAATGCCTCTGTAAATCTAAGCAGAGATCTCAGTTCATCTTTACTGCTCCTCCTGTCCTCCCTCTGAAAAGGAGTGTCTATAGGCAAGTCTAATTAGCAGTCACAGAAAGGGCAGAGCTACAATGCAGCTTTGAACCAGCTGACTGGAATAGCTTCAGATGTTTATCTGTGCTCAGCACAGGGTAATTCTACATTGTGGCTGCAGGGTAGCTGTACACAGTACACAAGGTAGGAGGGGTGAATAAGACTCATTTTCATCAACACTGAGAAGTTAAACAAATTTTGATGCCTTCACTTTGTTTTCTTTTTAGATGAAAAAAAAAGTATCACTCAAGTTCTTAATCCAGTGTTCTTACTCTTGCTTGTTTTGACTGTTTTGATTCTAGAAGAACATTAGTAGATAAGACATAGTCAATCTGGTACAAAAGAATTCTAAACACTGTGGAAAGATTCAATGTACAAAAGAATGCAGCAGATAATCCTAATATGGCATTATACAAAGTTTACTTGTTATAAAATGAATAAAGAAAAAAATGCCCCCATCCAGATTTTGTAGCTTTCCACAAAGCTCCAATTGGAACCGTGATATAAGGGACAATAACTTACTATTTGTCACAGTAGCTTGTGAGAGTGTTATGAACTTCAGACATTTTGGGCAGGGCACAAAGAATGGAAAATCTTAGCTAAATGAAATAATGATCTCCTTTCATTTAGCTTACTGTGCAAACACTTTGGTAACCAGAAGCTGCCTTAGTCAGTTTAACCAGTCAGAGGACCAGGCTGTGTGATGGGATGTGCAGTCACAAAAGAAGAGGTGACTGCTACAAGCATGATGAGCTGTGCAGGCTTCAGGCTTCTAGAAAGAAGTTGAAAAAGGAGAAACTCATTCAACTGACAGCTGGTGGGAGGGAGAGACAGCAGAGCACGTACTTGCTGTGCAAATGTAAACTTACTACAGACTTCCCACAGGAAGGAGGCCCTAATGTGGGAGGACCGCCTTCTTAGCCTGAGTTAACCCAGGTTTTTCCAAATAGCAGTCATCTGAAAATATCTACTTATCTCAGGCTCTGTAGAGCCCTGAGGCAGTAGGAACTGTTGAGAAGTGTCCCCAGAAAAGGAAAAAAAAGTCTGGTCCTAAGGGTCCAGGATGTACAATCTACTAATGAATGGCGCTTTATGCAGCATTTCTGCACAGTTGTAGGTAAAATTCAATTATACTAAAGGATAGCAAATCACTGATCCAATTATATAACCCATCTATGGCTGAAAACAAGTACTGGATACAATATTTTGCAGTTTCTGCTGTGTGGTAGGCGCACAGCCTTTGTTTTCAGTTTGGATTTCAGGTATGCCAGAATGAGCAGGGTAATCATGACCCAGACAAAAGGCCAGATCACCTGAAAACTTAGTCGCAGGGTTGGCAAACTGGCCCAAGGACAATCATTCTGTAAGCAGCAAAAGAACTGAAGACCAGTTTCCTTTGAACTTGTATCTACTGACTGACTTCAAGCATATTAAAGGAAAGATGTAACTTTAGTTTAGTCTTTCTTGTGTATCAACTTATCTCAGTAAGATGCAGTAATTTTCTTTAAATTTGGAAAAAAACTCTGTGCAGATTGTGTAATTTTTTGTAAATAAGAAGGATTTGCATCCTTTTCTAGATAATAGTCCTTACAACAGCTTGTTCTGGTTTTATGTTTCTTCTTAGCCTTTCTCTCAATGAAGACAACAAAAGCCTCTCTTCTCTGACCAGCTGCCTGTTTTCATGGTAGGAATTTGCAATCTCTGAGACTGCATGCTAAATCTGGCTGCAGCTGATGAATGGTTTTAAAAGCTTTTCTGGGGGAAGGTGGGTGTGGGCAGTGTGTGCTGGTACAAGCCTTTCCTTCCCTGGAATTTTAGGTCTCTGTATAGGAAGTCTATCTAAGGCAGACAGATGTTGTAAAAACTGCCCACCATACATTCACCTGCAAAACACTGACACTTAGATTTCTATCATTCTTGGCTATAGAAACACAAGCCAATCATCCCTTCTGACATCTTCATCGTTACTTGGCTTAATATCTCTAAAGAGACTTAATATTGCAGAGTGCAGATGTTCATAACTCAGAAATAGGCCTCCTGAAGATGATCTCAAGCTGAACAACTAAGCTAACTTTCACATTTCTTAAACTCTCTGGAGGCCCACTTCAAGCATGGGTCAAGTCCTGGAAGACAGGAAAGCTCTCCCGGAAGTTGTTCAGTTCTTTCTGAACTTACTATCTTGAAGAAGGGTTAGATGGAACTGATTTCTCAGGCAAAGTAAACCAAGAAGCTTTGCCAGATCAAAGATACAAAAGGGACACAGTGCTCATCAAGTAAAGCACATATCAAGTGCTTATCAAGTAACTCCTGTGCAGCTGGGTTTGCTGTTTCCCTTTGGCAGCTATTTGCACTCATCAGACAGGCTTAGGCTGGCATAGCTAGCTTATCTGCTCCAAATCTTGCCTTTGTGCACCTAAAGTGGTTTTGCACCTTTGTGTGGTGTTGGGCTCCCTTTGCAATACTTTCCTTGTCCTGCATTTCTTGACAACTGCAACATTTCTGTGTTTCTCTAGCTTTTGGCTGCCTAGAGCAGACTTCAGTCATTCCTTCATACATACACATATTTCTGACAAGCCTGATAGCAAGTGTAAGGATTTGGGGATCACTCATACATACAAATGACTTAGAAGCAACTCAAAGTTGTCTTTCCCTCCTGCAGTTAAACAAAACCAATGTCTAGACTGAAAACGTACAGCACCCATAAGCTCTCCTGTTTAAAAATACGAAGCTCTCAGCATGATGTAATACTGTGCTTGTTTCCAAACTCGGCTGTTGATTTCCGTGCCAAAAGTTATAGATGACTCCTGTGAATGCCAGCATTTGTCCCAGCCTTTCTAGTTCTTTACATTACTAAGCATTACATTTTGCCAAGAGTAGGGCGAGTTTCAATTCACTGCAAACATTTTTGTTGAAAGGCAATTAAATACTATCAGTTGCTTCACATACCATACAGTCTTTTTTACTGGCAATGTGAGGCATTTTAATCCCTGAACCAGTCTCCTTGGAGAAGTGTTTTAAAATCTTTGCAGCTCTCTGAGTTATTATATTTTACAGAATTCTTAAACTAAGATATACATACAAGCAGTAGTATGTAAGCAGCTTTCAAGTGGTGCATGATTTGCCGTAATGCCAGAGATGCTTCTGCCAGCTGCTATTTTGGTTGATAATAGCATCTCACAAAAAGTAATTGGGGTTGCCTTCCCCTCCAGCTCTTTAACCGTGGATAGACTCTTTGGATCTCGTTTTGAGATGAGTTACTTTAAACACTGAAAAAGGCTTAAAGACTTTGCTAAAACATATCCTTAATTTTACAAGCACAAGTGTTTTTCAAAACATTAGTCTTCTGATAGCTTATCACAGTTTATCAACTCCAACACCATTTCTAATAACTCTATGTGTAAATCTCACTGTCGCTTTAAATTCCTTTGGTAAACAGAAAACATGGGATTAGATTAGTACCTTCCTGCTTCCTTTATTAAGACACCCAGTGAGATTTTTCCATTCAATTTCTTTTGCAATAAGTAAAAAAACAAATATACACTAACCTAACAGTGTGGTGTAGCAAAGTGATTACTAAACACGCTACTCACATTTTTCTGTCTGCTCATGTAAACAAACTTGACTAGTTACCACCGCCCCAATCAAAACCACTGTAAAAAGAATAGCATGCCACATTCTCCCCTCTCCCAGTTTTATCTCCAGTTTTCAGAATAGGCTTGAAAAACAGTAATTGAAAAAAAAACCTACTTCTGTTGTTCTGCACACTAAACTGTTTGAAAAGTCCAGCAAGCAAATAGCTTTTGATCTGACAGGAACTGACCAGTACTATTGAAGCAAATGAGATCACATTACTCACAGCAGCCTCTCTAAACATTCAAAATAGCACAAACATTTAAAAGCCTCTTTAGAATTAGCCATACAGTTCACAAAGGGATTTTTAAAAAGTATCCTTACAAATATCCTTACAAATATCTGTCTCCTTAAAAATATCTGTGCGTATAGATGCTACTACTAAATTACGAAAAATACCTTGTAACTGCACTAGTTTTTACATGTTTCATTTAAGTATTTTAAACCTCAAAAAGTATTAATTTGAAGTTCTGCTAAACTAATACTTTTTTAAAACCCCTCAAGTTTAGATTACTGACTCCTTAAGATAACAACAACTCTAGCAAAAACCAGCTGCAACCAAACTTTTTCTTACGAAATTGTAAGACTTAAAGCTAGAAGACCAGTGCACTACCTTTTGTGTTAACACAAAACTTTCTTGATTGAATTTCTCCATTGTAGTTCTACCATTTGACAATCCTGAATGCTTCTGACTTGTTTAAGTGTGTGGAATATTTTTAAAGAAATGTAATTAGCATGAGAGTACAGTTTTCTGAACAGCTTGAAAAAGCTACTAAAGTGCTGAGGAGTTGCTACTTCAGCAGTGATGCTTTTTGTCATTAGATGAGATAATTAATACCAGTCAGCCAAAGACTAAATAAATATGCATTGTAGCTCAAAAGTCCATGTAAGCACAAGAACTGAATCTGTATGTATTTGTGCTGGTCTGAACCTGTCTGTGCCAGACTGGTCATACCATTTTAGAAGCCAGTCCAGCCAACAGGATAACCAGGCTTTCAGGCATAGTTTGAGCTGCTGCAATCCTGAAAAGATATTATCAGGAAGCAGCAATCTTGTTTTTGCTAGCTCTACCAGCGTAACAAGGGAGTGACTCTCTGAAGTGACTTGCAGACTTTGAGAGGGAAAACTGGTACTTGCTATTCTAATTCACTAATTCAGGCAGTGAAACCTGTTCTCTCTTTCTTGATGTATTGCTGCTATATTTAATTTAATATTGAAAATAGTTTTCCTGTGAATTGTAAACCTAAGCATACAAATGAGACGCAGTCTCTGCATATTCAAAGTGCTTTTATGATGTGGATTAGCAAGTTCTCAATAAATTAAAATTTCCTTTACCTACCAAATCTGGTTTCCGTTTGTAGGTCAGAGGAAGAGAGTAAAGTATGGAGTACAGTGTTGTTACCACAGAGGAGATCCAAGACTGTCTAACCTCCCGGCTTCTGGGAATGCGATCAAGGCTGAACTGGAAAAGAGCAGGAGGAGCAGAGCTGTTACTTTTCTGAGAACGTTGTGGCTCCCTCTTATTACATCTGTCTGTGCCAACAGATCTCTTAACTTTTCTTAGCCGAGTTTGGAAACGTTTGTGCATAAGAATTATTCAGTAAAGTATAAAGCACAGAGAACTACCAGAACTCTGTAGCTGCTGTGTAGTCGGTCTCAGGTTACCCCAAACCACTGGCCAGTGGCAGCGCTTGTGCCGGGAGCGCTGGGCGAGGGCGGCACCTCGTGGGCTCCGGCGGCGCTCGCAGCCGCACCGCCGCCTCCGGCCTCCCGACGCTCCCGGGGGATTCACGCTGCAGGAAATGCCGCAGCTCCTCTCAGCTACTGTCCGCCGAGGGCCATTAAAAATGTAAAAGCAAACATCACCATCCTTTAAACGAGTACTCTGTGAGTATTCAGAAGACATACACGATGCATATCCAAAATGCAAAATATTTGCATAAACAGAAAAGAACATCTTGTCATTAAACAAAAAATAGGTGAAGAAGTAACTTTTTGTTCTTTCCCTAAATGAAGGTCGCTCACTGTGTGTAAAAGGCATCAAATTAATAAAGCAAGGATGTTCTCCTTTTGTCTTGAAACCCTGGGAGAAGTTGTTAGGCTGCCTGCCCTCCTTGCAGGTGCCTTTACCTCAATGGAGAGGGGCTGCATCTAAGAATTATTGCTATGTCAGATGGTGTGCCTGATGCAAATGCCATTTTTGACTATTGAAATGAAAGGCAAATGTAGTGGCTGCAGTGCAGTGTTCAGTGATGCTGATGTGGATAGTGGTTGTTACCTCACTTCACATGGGACACCAGACCACCACCCTGGAAAAATTTATACGGGGTGTGAAAAACTCTAAATACTGAAAATTGCCCAGTTGCTTCACATGCACATTGCTAATTGTCATAGATTAGTTCTGGTGATTTGTGCCCCTGAAAGAGGATGTTAACAGAAGCTGTATGGTAAATACAAACTACAGATCTGTCTTGAATAGCAGTAACTGAGACTATTTTTTATATATAAGATGGAAAGAATAAAAAAACCCCAACACTTGTAAATGCAGAATGTTAATCCTCTTGACTGAGATGATCCTGTTTCATTGTGATATGTTTCTTTAATAGCTGTGATACTGGAAGGCGTTAACAGATGTCACAAACTGATTTTTTAATGTTTTATTTGCAGGTGTTGAAACTCTGATTGCATTACTCTGACAACAGAATATGGAAAAATAAACATGCCCCCTGCTCCCTATTCAACAGGTTTCTGGTTATCACTGCCACTGTTTCTTAAAGCTTTGGAAGAGTCCAGGTGATAAAAAATGCTCAAAGTGGAGTTTAGACCCTTGCATAGCACTCAGCCCTGCAAGAAATATGGGTATGATAAGGTGGTTTTAGGCAGATTAGGTTCCAGTGGAACTATTCAGATGAACCTTCACTGTAAGAATAGTGTTAAAGAGTATTTGACAAAANCGTGAAGAAAGTGTTTAAAAAGTATTTAAAAAAAAAAAAAAAAAAAAAAAGTAGGTGATTTTCATAATTATTAAAAAACCCAAATAATCTCAGCAGAATTTGGCAGGAACTCCAAACAGTATCAAAGAAGGAATTTACTTGGAGAATTCAAGTAAAGATCAAGCTGATTTTATCTATGCTTTTCAAAAAACATGCTGGAAACTCTGCACATCATGTCATGTTAGGACTTCAGTCCACACATCAAAAAACTCCTAAGTATTAAAATGAAAAAACAAAACTGGGGTTTTGTTGTTGTTTGTTTAAAAGCCACTGCCAAATGCTTCTGTAATCCCAGCTTCTCATCTCATGAAGTACTGTCAACGTTCCAACAGTACATCCTGTATATTTTGCTGGAATACTTCACAGTATGTCTGACACCAGAAAAAGGTTTCTCCCCTATCTATTACGGTGTCATATTGTTGCATCTTTTTTCTTTACATCTTTAATGTATTCAGAAGTTTTTTTCTAATTTGAAAACAAGTGTTCCGAACTGGCAGGTCTGTAATGTAATTTCAAAACCAGTGATGTAGTGTTTTACCTAGTTAATATTGTTTTTTGCAAGGATGCAAGGAAAAGCTGGTGGAAAACTGCACCTGCTGTGAATTATTATAATATGCTCAGCTGAACATACTGCAATGTATGTTAAGAAACTGAGTTTACGTAATTCTTTTTCATGATGAGAAACAAGACTTCTTAGCATAGTACCTCTCATGAAATGGAAAAGAACATATGGTCAGAAGAGGTTTATGTAAAAGTTAGTTAATCTTGCTCATCTCAGACATGACCAATGCGGGTATAGGAATTCATGTTCTTCAGTCAACGAATGTAACTTGTCTCTCTGCTGCCAGAGTATGTTGCCAGCAGTTGAAACAGTTCTCTATGAGCATAGAAGGTTCTCTAAGTAACAGCTTAGGGATGGGGGCATCCATGTGGAATAGTTGTGGTTACAGGTAGGGGGCAACAGAGAACAAAGAGGCCAGTGATAGCAGCACCAGAGACTTCTCATTGGAGGCATTTTTTTATTTCTTTTTTGAGAGACTTAGTGGGTTGAGGTACAGCATTTTTCTTCTTGTAAGCAAGATGCTAGTTCTGGCTTTCTTTCCTTCTCCCTGAATAGCTGTTAGAACAGAGCTAGACCACAGATCAAAAAGAAAAATATTTGGGAGGGTGGGGAGGTGTGTGTGTTTAATTTTCTCTTACATCACTGGTTTTCTGTTACATCATTATCGTAATTTGTCTTCCATCTGGTCCCTAGTTCTGGGAAAATCTACTTCCTTAACAAGATGAGGAAGGGAATGAACATGTGTTGAAGCATTCAGACTTCTCCCTTTCATTTATGCAAAGCTGCAAGAAGCTACTAAGACATAATTTTTAAATGTTTGATGATCTCCAGTGTCCCCAATAACAAAACACACACTCTGTGTATGTGAAAACACACTCTGAAATTTAGCAAATATATGTTACAGGTGATATTTATATTAAATATGTGGTATTTACTTTCCAAAATTTATCTTTCATTTTCACTCTAAATACTTTTGTTCAGTAGAAAGAGAATAGTCAAAGGAAAATGAGCATCCAGACATCAAACTCACATGCAGCCAAAAATGTTCCTCTAGCTTTCAGTGTTGAGGGAAAATATAACTACAGGATCTGTTAGTAGTTGGAGGGGTTATAAAGGAGAAGCTGCTTAGCAAAAATAAGTGAACTATGAAAACCACACAACCTTTTAATACCGAAAATATGTATCCTTAAGAAATCTAATAATTTAGGGTTGGGCATTCTTCAGGTAAATGAATATGACTGTGTGAATGACTATTTACCCAAAAAGATGTCTCTGAACAGGAAATACCTCTGGTTACTTTATTAAACATTCATCCTCGGTGCACAATAAGATGTGAAAGTTGTGGTAAATAAACTTAAAAATGCCATTCCTTAGTGAGCCTGTGGTTCACCTTAGCAGCAGTTACCTTACACTAAAAGGGTTTACTCTGAAAATCACTGGTACCGAGTTCTACAGTCTTTTGTCCTAACAGTGCTGCTGAAAACAATGGAAGTGCACCATATGAAATCAACACCATGCAAATAATTAGTTTACTATGTGTTGCTAATTTGCAACTATTGTTACTATTTGCTCAAAAGGACTTAAAATTTCTATAGTCAGAACATTAATTTCCATTGTACTTGTTCCACTAATACTTTCTACTAATTTCACTGGATGTCAGATCACACTTTAGGTCAGCAGTTATGTTGCTGTCTGTTAATCATACAGTAAACTAGCTGAAAGCAAGCAAACATCTGAGAAAAAATAAACGAGAATTTTAATGGTTTTCTCATGATTTTTAGGAGTTCAGCATTTGCTCAGGTCATCAGCCTGAAAACTGACATTCAGAGGCCTTGCATCCCTTTTAAACACACATTTAATACTTTATTTTAAAAATACAACCAAGATACAGTCTAGAAACCCACAAAGGCAATACAATTTAAATTAATGTTTTCTTAGATAAAATATTTTTTATATAATTTCTTTAAAAGAAATACCAGGTCCCTGAAAAAAATGTCAAACTAAAAAAAAAAATATCCCCTCTGGAATATTGTCTTGCAAGACAAATATTTTTGCCCCAGTATTCTTATAGCTACATGTAACACTTCAGTGGCTAGCTGGTATAAATGGCCTTTCAAAGAATCATTTCCAAATTGCCTTGAATTAGAATATCAAGATAATTTTTCTTACATGAGTATTTAACAAGTTACCTGGGACTCGGAGAGTGTTTCAGCCCTTTTTTTTTCAAAAGAACGTATTTTAGCTTCACTCATCTTATCTGAGTCTGCCAAAACATAATGTCTAGGAGAGTATGACTCTGACAAACAGCTAAGTAACCTCAGGATTTCTGTTGTGTGCCCACCTGTAAAACAAAACAAACTGCAATTAGTATGTGAAAAATTTTGTAACTTTCCATTTCTTCAGCTGAATCAGCCACTTTTCATTTCGAAGTGCATTAGTATTACTACTACCAGTGAGAAAGTGTCTTCTGAGTAAAGGATTCCATTAGAGGGTGTCTGAGACTGTTCAAATAACATGCAGGGAACTCAGCTCCCAGGGAAGCGGTATTGATGGACGCCTTCCAGTGAAATGGGATTGAACCAGGGTCACACAGGAGTCTGACCTTTGTGTTTAATGTCCTGTACACGGTGCAGAACAACTGGGCAAAGAGTGACACTATGCTCTGCACTCAAAGGCCACCCCATGGGGAGACAGCCAACATGAAAATCCTGGACAGGATCTGGCTCAGAGCTGCACTTAGGAAGCAGAACTGCCCCTGCCCTGTGCCCAGTGCTGTCACCTGCCAGAGCAGGGGCTGTGCTACCCCAGCTCATCATACTGAAACCAGCCAGGCAGCAGTGTCCCCCTGCAGCCACAGCAGTGTCCCCTTGCAGCCACAGCGATGTCAGCCAGGGTGGTGTCACCCTGCAGCTACAGCAATGTAACCACTGGGTGCTTGACTGGGTGTTTGACAAAACAAACAGTCCTGCTCTGGCCACTGCTCTGAGCACTGCCCTTCAACAGGCCTTCACAACCTTCTAACCAGGGTCACTCTGTCCTGGAGCTAAACTGGCACTAAATCAGAGAGAAGGGGAGGGTTTACACACTGTGCTTTTTGGGAGCTGGGTTAATTGTTTTTTTCTTTGGTCATCTGAGTTTCCTGAAAAGCAGTTAAGAGGGATATTGTAAATGTGGAAGATTGTGTGTGCAGGTAAAGTGGAACAGTCTCACCTTTTATCTGTTGGACTGCATCAGACCAACATGAAACCACACCCACAATTATATAATGTAAGTATATAATTCCAGCTTTTCACTCTGCTGGAAGTTGCAGACCAAACCAGTAAACTAAATGTATTCCTACTACCTCCTGCTGTTCTGTGTCACTAGGCTCCCAAGAGACCTCTGCTGCACAGGTTAAACACTCATAGCTGGTGAACAACTGACAACAAGGAGACCTACGCTGCAGCACTGCACTAGGCTTCACCACCTTTCCACACTATTTCATGCCATATTTTTCAAACATGTTTGGAGATATTTTCTCCTGAGTGGTGTTCATTAAAGGTTTTACAAATTGTAATGCAATCAGCTGAGCACCCACAGAAGAGCAGGCGATTTCTACTTAAAAGTCTCAAAGAATAGGATTGAACATCACATGAATCTTAACTGACATGTATTATTTCTCCTGGTAAGCTTATGTATAGTGGAAGTATTCTTTTAATACAGACAAACTAGATTCCAAAGGACTGAAGGAAAATACACACATTTGCAGCCTAGTGGAAGTAAAGACAACCTTAAGAATTATAAACCTGCCAGTTAAACTCAGATGCAGAAAGATCTCAGGATTATTACTCAATTAGTTGGTGTGCAAAAACCGAAGGGACACTGCGGTGCTGAAATCAATAGCTGGCCTGTATCTGTCAACTGCAAATTTTCAAGTAAAATTTTTGGAGGTAAATTAATTGCCCTTCAACTCTGATAACAAGGTAAGAAGGAGTAGCAGATGCGTACATCCCCTTTAGCGAGGGGTGACAATCTTGTCTCGGACGGATCCACGTGCGACTCTTGTAAGTAAATCACAGCAACGTGGTTTGGGTAGATTGCAAAATGCCACGTATGTAAGGGGCGTGCCAGTCTTGGGAACGCCGTGCCCTGCACCGCCATCAGTGATCTTCAGTCAGAAGAGCGAGCAGCTGCACACGTCAGTCCTGCACCAGTTCATCGATGCCTTCGTGCGTGAGTTTGGTGAAACGCGTAACAATGACTCAAATCGAGGACCAAAACACCCAAAGGCAGGCGGCGGTCCCCAGGACACTCGGCCCGGCCCGGGGGCACCGCAGAGGCTGCCGTGGCGAGGCCCCGGCACCGACTCCTGACACACGCAACCGTGACTACAACTCCTAGCATGCACCAGGGCATATCGGCGGCACTGCTGCGGCCGCTCGTCGCGCTGCATGCCGGGACTCGTAGTTCCAGGAACCTGGACAGGCAGCTCTACGGCGCCACTCGTTCCCGCCGGCGGCAACCCCCACTCACCAGAGCCGGCCACCACCAGGAGACTGAACGGAGGCGTCCGCCGACCGCGGCGTCTCCTATACAGGAGCACCAGTGGGACAAACAGTAAGGAGAGGAGGAGGAACAGGAGGACAACGACGGGCAGCTCCTCCATGCGCGGCGGGGGCCACCTCTCGCGGAAGCGGCAGTGGCACCTCCCCCGTACGGCGGCCGGCGCGGTTCAAACCTCCGCGTGCTCTGAGCGCGGTGGTAGCTCCGGGATGGGCAGGGGCCGCGGGTGGGCGGGCGGGTCTCGGCGGGCCCGAGGCGCGGCGATGCGGCGTGAGGGGCTCCCCGTGTGCTCGCCCTGTGCTCCCCGCGCCTCCGAGCGCCCGCTGGCACCCGCTGCCCCGCAGCCGGTGTCCCGGAGCGAAATACCTCCGTAGGCAGGGGGGTGAATGAGAGCCGGCGCTGTCGGGGCCCGCAGGGCGAGCCTGGCCGCTCTGCACGGGCTGCAGGAGCTGGGAGAGGCCGGCCTGCCTTAGCACAGGCTGCAGCGGCAGCCGGGGGCTCCGTGAGGCGCAGATTCCTGCGGCAGCATGATTCCTGTATGCACATGAATCAGGTATGTCTGATGACATGCAGCTGTAATGTTACACTGCCTGCAATAATGTATAAAATAAAGAATATTAGCATTTCACTGCCTGTCGTGGTTCTTGTTTTCATTCATGGTAATACTTAAGCTTTTTATTTCAGTAAGAAGCATGGAGCAACAGATCAGCACTCTTTCTGCCTCTGTCAGCATCCAGCCTTTGTTGGGAGATAGCGATGATTCAGCCACTGGGTTAATCTCAGATGTGATGTGTGTTTGCTAGAAAGAGTAAGATACTGCATTTTATGATTAGGAAATAATTTGTTCATCGTTGTCCTTAAATTATCTGCCAGGGAGCAAGGCCCTCCTCTTGGGCAGTGAATCAGGAGCAATGAACTCTGGAGCTTTGTGGAGAGGTTTGACGCTACTGCTTTATGGGGTGAGTTGTCAAACAGATGAAACGTGACAGCTGTGCACTTGTACCTCAAGTGCACAAACACAATAGATCAAACACATTGCATTTCTGCATCTGCCTGCCATCGTTTCTCTGGCTGTATTTTTTCGTCTTACTCATTGTGAACAAATGGGACATTTTGTATCCCTACCAGCCTTGGAAGCTTCATGTTTCTTGCTCATTTTTTAACAATGATGTGCCAGTTGTGGATTCCAATGGTTATTGCATGTCATACAAGTAAAAGATACAAGCTCCAACAATCCTTTGCCATCTTAGGATCTGAAGTGAATCTTTCTGATTCATGCTTCACAGCTCTACAGATTATCCTGGGGTTTTTTTTCTTTTCATCACTGTAACATATAACTTTGCAGTTGCTTTAAGCAGAGAGTATTAAAAACAGTATTACCATGGTAAGCTTGTATTCCACCCAAATGAGTAACTTCACAAAAAGTATCTCACTGCCTAGTCATTATGGACATTTGGAAGCAACAAGGTTTTAATTAAAGTTCTGTTGATGATGCATAAATTTTCAAAATTCGTTTTGATTTCCAGTTAATTAGCTACATAAAACTAATAAGTAGGGACAATACAGATGCAAGTCAATGACAGAAGAAAGTACCACAATATCTTTTGAGGACATGAGCTACTCGGTTAAAATGAGACAGTAAGTTCTATAGACAATTTAAATACTAATTTTGTCTATGGTTATCTTTTCCCCACTTGTAGTCTCTTCAATGAAAATGAATGTCATTGATGTAGAATTTTTCCAGGTTGTCACAGCAGGTGCAGCTAGCAATTGTTTTATTTAAGGCAGGTTTTTTTTTTTCAAGATTTCTCAAGATCTTTCTTTTGCTCTTATTTTTTCCTACCAGAAGTGTTAAAGAACTTCTTCTTTTATTAGGCATTTTATTCCAAGAAACAGTCCTGGAAACTCAGCAGTAGAGATTGATATAAAAAGCTTCAACTTCTTTTCTCCTTTTCATGTTATTTATTCTGTATGCACATACTTTTCCTTCTAATACAGAATGCTTCTGTAAAGGTATTTGGTGAAATTAATGAGGAACTGACCTAAAACCAGGGAAGTTGGAAGGCATTTAAAAATAAGAGGAAAAATAAGAGCGATGTAGACCTGTTCTTTGGAGTAGACAGTTTCTTGGATGCAAAGCAAAGGTTTGGACTTTCAAGGAGTCTGAAAAGCTAAGCAGTGAGTTTGCCTCATAAACTCCTCCAGCTAGTGCTTGAAGTCTGCTAACTCATTGTTAAATTTGCAAGAGTAAGGGATATAATTTTCAAGTAGTATCCACTTGTAGAAGATTGCAAGGCTTGAGGGAGGTTTGAGAATTTTGTAAGACTTGTTAAAAATACTAAAAACTGAGGCAACAGTCTGATACCTAGTTGCAATAAAGTTTTGTGGAATTTTTTTTTTCCTTTGTGCAAAAAAGGAAAAAAAAAAAGAGCTCATGAAGATCCCTTTTGCAGTGTAACACTGCTAATTATGCCTTTTCTCAGTAGGACCTAAGTGTATTTGTGTTTTTTCATCATGGCAATTCCCTATTCCCTTGATACCTTGTTCTGGACCTGGGAGACTTCAGTGCAACATCTGTAACAACCCTGAACAAAGCAAGATCCAGTCTCCTCCTCCAGGTGTGTGCTGAATGCTTGGCTGTGGTTCCAATCTGGGAAGTGCCTTGAGAAATCTTTGTCTCAGGATCAGCTGTGCATGTGAAAGTTAATACGAAAAGCAAAGTTTAGCATAACATAGGTTAACATAACATGTGTTAGCTAAGTAGTGTGAAGCAGGTGAAATACAGCATTTCCGTGAGGAAGGCACTGGTCAGTGCTGGATACTGCTCTCCAGTCTTCGAGTGAGTGAGTGACCTGTATGTCTGGGAGGAAGTGGTGCACTTGGTCTGAACAGTCATTCGACAGAAAGTGATGCCTCTGACACCTCTGCTACTGATGCAGGAAGTGAGCTTTGAACTTCTTCCAGTCTGGAGAAGTGAACCACGGTTTTTCTAAATAATTGGTCACTGTTGTCCAACTCTGAAACTCTTGAACAGGAAAAAATAGATCCAGTATTTTTTCCGTGTACTACTTTTGAGACAATGTTCCAAAGAAGGATGTGCTGCTCTCCTTTTAATATGTGAATATTCTCTGTGGAAATCTCCTGGTACCTGAGGTGCATGTTTCCTTTGAAAGTTACACTGCTGGGTACTAAAGGGAACTGACCAAAGCTTGCTCTTTGTGTTTCAGGTTCTTTTGTCTCCAACAGGAAAGGCTATAATTGGAATATAAATAAAACTACTTTTTTTTCCCCCTGAAATGAAATGCAGACAGCTTTGGCTATCTGACAGTAATTCCCTTTCTGTTTCCACCTGTAAGTGATCTAACTCTTAACTTTTAAACAATAATCTTTCCATTCAGCTGAAATACACCTTATATTCGTGATTTCTTAACTCGTACTTTGAATACTTGTGATGTTTGGGATTTTCTTTTCCTTCTAATTACTAATCATAGGTTCTAAAATTACACCTATGAACAAGAGTGAGTGTACTGTTGTTTTCTAAAATGAGATCATTTTTTCTTGTTTTGGCTTAGAGTACAGCTCCACAAACAGTTGCATCAGCACTACTGACGAGTAAACTAGCAAAATGGCAGAAGCAGTTGGGTGAGAAAAAGAACAGGAATCACTTGGGCTTTGCTACTGGAAAAAATTGTAATGTGGAACCATTTATCATGTTAAACCTCAGTAATTTATTTAAATGTGTCTAAATATTATTCTTCGTTTCTGCATGATATTTTAATAGAAGTGATTTGTAAGAACAGATACATTACATAAGTAAAGTTGATTTTTTTTTTTTTGCAGGAAGAAATTATTTGTTTTTAAGTGCTTACGGTGTTTTTAGAAACACTGTGAGAGTTGGTATGCTCTTCCATTGGACAAAACCTGAAGGCTTCTAATTGGGTTTCTCATGGTTCTTCTTTAATATTAGAAATGCAAACTGCATCTGGAAGACTCTAGAAGAGCAATAAGTCCTAAGTGTTGTAACAAGTTTTGTGGCTGGGAAGGAAAGGTATTTTTAAATTAATCAGTGGAGTAGACCATTTGGGATCAAGTGGAGACAAGGTACCGGCTGCTCTCACTTGAAGTTTCACTTTCTTCTGAGTCATTAGAATTAAAGGAATGTAATCTTAAAAGTCCTGATTTGTATTTGCAATCAATAACAGCTGTAATATTTATGTTAACATTACAGTTAGTGCTGTGCTTCCTGGTATAAGGGCACTTCTCATATATATTTGAGTCTCTTTTGTTTAGATATAAAAATACAGCACTTGAAAACAATTCTTGTGCTAAATACCAAAAAAGTGGAACCAAATTCCCTAAATAATGAGACTTATTCCATATCAAAAATGTTTTAAAATTTTAATTTTTTTCCCATTTACATTTGCTTTTTTTTTTACACTTTAATTTTCAGTGACAGACAGCAAAGTGGTTGTGAGTTTACAACAGCTCGGTAAATAAGGTATCCTTCATTCCTACTGTTTAAACATTTCCCTCTTGTTGGCAATGTCAAGTTTTCTGAAAATAGTCTTTGGAAGTGGGAGAGGAGGTTGTTTTTAGAAATTTGTTTGGGTTTAAATACCAAGTACGAATTTAGAATCAAAGTAGCAATTTGTAAGGAGAATGTTTTTCTCTACCAGGCATGAGCCATACTGCCAGTTGGTGTTTCTTTAACCTGCTGCATCTGAGAGCATGTCTGGAGGGCTGGTATGTGTGGCTTTGATGACACAAGGTGTTGTAGCCATTTAGGTGCATTCTGAGTGTGCTTCTATGAAGCAGAAACTTTTGTAGTAGACAGCAGTGAAATTACATAATGCAACTTGTAATTACTGGGTAGTGTGTTCAGGGAGCAGTCCCTGTAACGTAATGTAAAATAATGCTCTTCTGTCTTTTCAAAAGGCCAGGAGAAAGAGACTGCTGTTTCACTGCTTAAAAGTACTGAGTGGCCTGGAGGTCACTTGGGTGCCTTAGGCCACTTGGCCTGTAAAAATAAGGCCTTTTTTTAAAATGTGCCTAAAAATAGATTTGAAGTATATTCTTGATCTCCTGGTAATATGTCTTCTGTAATGTTAAATGAAACTAACAGGATACTTGGGGGTTAGGATTTAGGATTCTCTACCTATTCGCTGCTGCTTTTTGACTGAGGTTTTCCTGAGCTTTCTTGTTTTCCCAAGCATGGAGGATGAGGAGAAATGCACATTGGTTTAGCCTTTCCTGGGTTCCTGCTGTCAGAAAACTTGACCACTGCTTGTGCAGGGAGATAGATGAAACCAGGCTATCAGCTTGCTTTGGGTGCACAGCTTTTCCTCTCAAACTGAAACCCAGGCAGCTGCGGGGCTGCTGCTGCTGTCACAGCTCTGGGTTTGGGTGCTCAGCCCTCAGTGTTCTTAGGCTTGAGGAAAGGGCGTCTCATCCTTCTGCCTTCTCTCCCTCCTCTCCTTATGAGCATTCAAAATGCTGCAGAACTGACATCCTCCTCTGTAAGGAAACACTACTCAGTTGAAAGTGAGGATGGATTTCTGAGCTGTTTAGGTTTCTAGAAGTCTAGCATTGACTTAATGCCATACTGGAGCTGGAAATAACTGGTCATATTAGAAGAGAAAGGAAGGTGTTTTCTGTTTTTGCTCTACCCTGTCTTTCATTTTCTTTTCCTCTCATTTTTCTTCCACCTTTTCTTTATGCAGTTGTGTTTAAAAATATGTCACTTACTGACTATTGTTTTGGGGATGTTGCCTGGTATGGCTGTGGATCTGGGGACTTGATCAAGTACTATTTAAGTCAATTGAATGTAATGACTCCACTAGCTCTCAATGGAGATAGGGCTGCCAAAGATATCTCACTGTTTTAATTTCTGTATGTTTGTGTATAGTTCTTGCAATTAAGACAAAATATTACAATTTCAAAATATGAAAATCTTCTTTTTTCTTCTGTTTAGTTAAAATATGTAAGATGTCAAATACAGCAAACCCTGTTAAGAAAAAGCTGACACAGTTTAAAGTCCAGCTATATAATTTGCCCTCTGTACTGTAATTTGCCAATATAATTATACTGTAAATTGCCAGTATAATTTGCCCTCTGTACTGTACTTTGTCTTATAATTAGTGATAACATAAGATTTAAAAACAAATACCCCTCACATTTTTTTTCATCAACCACTGGTGATGTGTAACACTGTTCTCTCTCTGTTTGACAGTACCAGAAAAGAATGTCCTTGTCTTTATTACAGTTTTAATGAATGTTAGGAAATTATAAACCATTTGCATTAGTTACTGTGAATTTAATGCATCGTTAAGGTGTCAAGAGAGTTAGCTGGTCGACTCCTGTGCCTGTGAATTAAACAGTGATAATGAGACAATTGCTTAGAGTTAAGTTATGGTATTAATTATTTAGCTGACTTGTGATTAATATATTACTGAAAAGAAAGACTTTACACATGTGGAAACACAAGTTTTATGTCAGCTTCCAATGTCAGCTTCCAGTTTACTAACACTGACTAAAACAAATAAATAATAGGAATAATTCCCAAAAAAAACCTACCTTACATATGATTTGATAGTCTTTTTAGAATCCTTTGAATAAAAAATATGTTGTCTTTTTGACTGTACGTTTGAGTTTGAGGACTGGTACAATTATAAATACAAACAGTTGTTAAGTAGCTAATAGTCAAGCCAAGAGCTTGTAATAGTTTTGATGATGATGATGATGATTATCATTATTATCATTACTGTTATTTAATTGATGAATTGTTTGTAACTGCATCACCTTCAAAGAGTACAGTACACACAAAAGAAAAAGAGGTTTGTTCCAAGTGAAACTGTAGAGTGCATTCACGTATGGAATACAGTGTGGTCAGAGCTGACTTGGCACTGCAGAACATGGCATTGGACTGGGATGTTTTGGTCTGTGTATGTGCAGGTACAGTTGTCCAATATACCTTTAACTGTAAAGTTTCCACTTTCAGTGGTGAGTTTCCACTGGAGCATAATTTTCGAACAGAAAAAGAGGGCATTGCCAGAGACACTTCAGATGTGTAATGTCCCTTATTCAGCAATTCAGATTAACAGGTGCTGAAATGTTGGCTCTTCAAGCAGTCCCAGTAGAGTTATTAAAGAAACGTGTATGTTTGCAACAAAATAAAAGGAAATGGGCAACACTGAAAAAAAACACAGTCAAGATGTTCTAATTTGTGCATATATCACAATGCAATTTTTCTGCAATCTATTCAGTTAGACAATATATTTGGTGCAATTAATGAAGTGACTTTTCAAATGCACTTATAATGTTTGCATGATACATTTTCATGGTGAAACTCTGCCACCCTAGCGTTTTTAATATCTATCTAATCTATCTATCTCATATAGAATTAGGATTATTTTTGTATTTTCTTTATTTTTAGGTATTCTTGAGTTTTATAGTCAATATCAGTAAAGTATGGTGTTGACTAGTGTCATTGGAAGTAGAAGCCTAAACAAAATTCCTCTCTTGATTTGAAAGGCAAGCTTTCTTTCTGTACTTTAGCACTGCTGGATTTAATGTAGTTTCTTGTCTTTTTGTATGTTTTTACCAGCTGTTGTCTGAAAGCTTAGATTTGAAAGAACAATATTGAGCATGATATTCTTCCTATGACTAGAATTGTACAAAGGAACAGAAATATGTCTGTATGAATTAATATACAGAACAAGACTTGAGAGGGGAATCAGTAGAGCTCCTGATATCAATGCAGACAAACAATTAAATAGGTAAGAATCTATAACGGTGCCAATGCAAAATTAGAAGATAATCACAATATTAACAAATAGCAGTCTAAAAGCAGGGGCTTTGCTAGAATTCATTATTAGTAATAAAGGAAAAATGAATAATACATTCTGGAACTCCTAAACTGACAAAATGAAGACATAAATTATATTTACTTTTGAAACAATTTATAACACTACTTTAATATCTATCCCCAATTATGAAATAAAAAAGTTTTAATATTTAAGAAATATCAATTTTGAAGTCATGTTCTCTGAAAAATATATAATTATTACAAATACTGTTGACTACTCTTTTGAGAGCTATGTGGAAAACAATTCCATGCTTTCTTACTCATTTTTTTAAAATATATTTCAACAGCATTTAGACATATATAAAGTGAGTATGGACCAGGTTTTATTGTTTCCTTGTGTCATCAAGCAATTTTCCTTCCTTGTTTCCTCAAGGCTTCACAGATCAACAGAGGATCAAAAAAATCACTAAACGTAAGAAAGTTTTTTGAAAAATCTGAAAAAATTGACAAAGCATTCAGAGGGGATTATATTGTCTGAAGGAGCTACTTGACCTGTTCAGGCTAACACATCTGCCATTAAAATATCCTTACAAACCATTCTTTCCACACTGTGGTGTGTGCTGAAAGAGTCACAGTGACACGCTGTGCAGCTGCTATGTGTGTGCCAAAGTTTAGACTGAGCTAAGCGAGGCTTAGAAGCTATCTTTAGCATACAGATGAGTAATGCCATCCAAAGCACGTGCTCTGTCTTTTTACCTGAAAGTCTGATGCTATCACATAAAACAAAATACCTTATATCAACAAGAACTGTTTGGTTCTGCACCTGAATTATGCTGATTTCATTACTAGTCAGGATGTTGAAACCTGGATCGCTTTCTGACCCTCTGTATGTTGAATTATTGGGAAACATTTTGTTTGGTTTTAGCACTGCTTGGCACCAATTTTATTCTTTCCAATTGTATGCCATTACAAAGTACATCTTCTTCCATTTTCTGCTGTTCTGACATCATCAAATTCTAGTCACTACCCTGTTCTACAGAGCTCTTGTTGCTAAGAGCTTCGACTTACAAAGCAAAAGGAAATACGTGCATGTGAAGAAAAGAGTCTGGTATTATTTCAAGATTCCTCCTGCTGTTTGTGGTGTGCTTCATGTCAGAGATTAGGGAACCAAGAAGTTTTTTAAATCTCAGAACTCTCTGGCTTAAGCCTTTGGGAATGAAACACTTTCTCTAGACCTTTCTGGTTTGCAGATCCCAAAGAGGCACTCCGTTACAGCTTTGTTTACTAAAGAGCCAAGGACACATTTAACAAAGCTGCAGTTCTGCCTCCATTATACTCCTTTGTGCAGGCACATCAGAGGGAAGAAAATGCATGGAGGAATGTGATGTGGACAGTGAAGGAAGCCAGAGGAGAATAACTGTGGGGAGGAAGAAAATAAAGCGACAGAAAAGGAGAAGGTGATCGTAAAATAGAATATAAAGTAGAAGAGGGGAAAACAGAAGAAACAGAATGACCTGGAAAAGAAAAAGAGATGGCGTTCCTGTGAATTCTGTGGATAATACGCAGCACATCTGTCTTAATGTGGTTTGATGTCTTTCATAATGCTGACGTGGTGCATCAGTGCAGGGGTTTCTAGTGCAGCATGGTGAGCTCCCAATGTACTGTTTTACACGTCCTCAGTAGGTTCTGGACAATTATAATCTGGATAATAATACCAATGGAAAGGGTAATGCTGCAGGTGAGGTGTAAATAGATGAAAGAAACAGCATGTGAAGAGAGACATAAATGGAGAAGACAGAAAAACTGGAAGAAAACTGAAGAAGGAACAGGAAGAGGTTTGTGAACAGCTATGCAGAAACAAGCCTTTGTTCTCTTATGGACAGTAAGTACTACTGGCAGAAATGCTCTCTCAAGTGGGAGGTGACAGGAGCTGGGAAAGTTAAACTCACTGACCTCAGACAAAAAATGGAGTGTGTGTTTAGAGGGAGTAAACTAAAGCAGGGAAAGTGAAGGTACATTACTACCTAAAAATATAGTAGGATATGTTACAGTGACCTGTGCTGGAAGGGTGTGACACTCATTCTGCAGCACTCATCTGAGTAGGTGTACCACAGTATGCATCAACTCACAAAATGTGTCTGCTGTTTGGAAAGCCAAGATAACACTTTCCCTTAAGGGAAGCATACAGCTCAGCCACTGTTAACTGGGTACCTGCAGGGTGTTAAAAAAAACCCCAAAGCATACAGATTTGTTCTTTGGTCTATGCAAATTATTTTTGGAGAGGGAGGATTTCTTAGAAATTGAGTATTTTTTCCTCTCTTCCATTCACGTTTTCCTGCTATTTTTCAGGGTTGGTTTTTTTTTTACTGAAACCAAATTCAAATCCTTTATTTTCAGTCTCCTCTTTTCAGTCTTGGGCTTTCTGAATTAAATGCTGCAATATTAGCTGCCTGCCGTTCCTGTGATTGGACTCCATGGGTGGCCCGAGTAATTTTCAGACAATGGAGCTGGTTCTTTTCTTGCTCACACCACTGTAACTCATTGGCTTCAGTGAAGTTACTCTTGATTCACCGTGTTGTAAAAGAAGAGTTGTGCTTGCTCTTTCATATGTTCTTTAATCTCCATGATATTTTTGCTTACATGTATAATTGATTTTCTGGGAATATATCGCGCTGCTGACAGGTAGACCTAGGAAATTTCTAAGACAGAAATAAATGTAAGCATTTTTTAGGTCACTCATCAGTGAATTCCATCCACTGCTTCTACAACACCATGTTATATAATTTCTTTCATAAACTGCTCAGGTTTTAAACATTCATTAAGATCTATTCTTACTACAGTGGGTAAATTCAGACAGAGAGGTTTGTTACATCCTGTGTAAATTTAAAACCGTAACTGAAATAATCTTCAAATGCTCTAAAAGTATTTTTCTTTCTCACCTATGTCTCACTTTTCCGTACAGCAATGATGATAAAGACTTCATTCTTGGCAGAAGGAGGCTCAGCTCTGGGAAAGCACGATTCTGAAATTACAGGCATACTTTGGAAAGGTTACTGTGTATTTTTCTTTCATGGTCACATCCCTCTTGCAGATTTTATTGAGAGCAGTCATCTGACAACAAATTTTTACCATACTTGAAGTGCCACTCTGAAAGTAATTCCAGAAGAGGAAGGGTACAGAACAGGTGTGTACAACTCAGTTGAGGATAGATTACTGCAGACTTTGACTTACTTATCTTGGGCTGCCTTGCAATTACTACCCTGTTGTAACAAATCCCATCCATTTTATCCAAATTTGATCTTTATTTATGGAATTAATGGGTCTAATTGACATGAAGTTGAAAATCATCAATATAATCAAGAAGTTTTATTGTAATTAAAGGATAGAGGAAAAACACAGCCCTATTTTTCTCTTACGTAGTACAAATAAGATGATTCAGCAGAAGCCAACAGAATTATGCTGCTACCTGCAAATGCTACTGTGATACCTCCTTACCTTTGCTATGCATATGTGTTGATATGGAATATACTATAATTTTTTGCCTTGTCTTGCTAAATCTCTGTTCTGCAGCTCACCTTAGCAAGCCCATTGCTTGTACTTCCATTCTGTTCTGAAGCTTGGCTTCAGAAGTTGCAGCTGTTACTGAGGAAAGCTCTTGGCAGTTGCCATTTAGCAGAGGCAACTTATGGTTTGCAGCAGCTGAAAGGTAGTGCCTGCGCATCACATGGAAGGGAGGAAGAGGTGTATTAGTTGTGAAAGCCAGATTGTGGTCACTGTACAGCAGCCACAGTGGCTGTGATACTGCTCTGGTGGCTCTTTACCCCATCCTTTGGCTACTCTATTTCTGATGCAGAAACAGGTGCACTAGTTGCATCATGCAGGTGCAGTAAGCCTTATACTTTTAGGACTTGCTGGAAATGACTTTTGAGACCACTCAAAGTAATTGTGTGGTGTGTTCATGCAACACTTTGTAGGAGTGGTAGAGCACTCCCTTAGTTTTGTTGGCATTACACTGCCTATAGAATATGGGCCTATGGTGTTTGCTCTGAGGTCTCTGAGATTGCTGGACATGGGACATTCAAGGTTGAGAGTGCTGCAGATATGCAATAACATGATGCGATTATTAGATACCAGGAATCCTAGACATGCACAGTTCTCAGCATCTCCCTAGGAAACAATTCTAGTTGGAAAAGAGAACAAATAACCAATCTAAGGCAACCTGGATATGGTAGCCATATCTAACCATGTCTACAGATCTCCCTTCTACTGCAATGCCGTCATGCTTCCCCATACCTAGTTCTTTTTAATTTGCTTTTTTTTTTTTTTTTGTCAAAAGTGTGAGAGGTACCCTGCTGTATGCTCATGTGGAGAGCAGCTGCCAGTCAGGAATCCTCAATGCATCACCATTCTCAGCTTTACAGTCAGCAGCTCTCAACCCAGCATGTGTTACAGGGCTGTTCGAGGCCATTGCCTCTGGTCATGATCTGCTGCATGCTCAACAACGTGCTGATTTCAGGCCAAGGAGAGAGCAGTGAGGCAGGACAAACTCGTTTCTTTCACCCACGCAGCACACTGGGCCAAAGGAATTCTTTGGTAGGCTGTGTTCTACACAGGCCTGATACAGAGGCTTGGGGAGAGTCTGGTTTGTCTTCTAGATACTTCCTAACCTGTAAGTGCGTAATAGTGATGGGTTGTTTTGAGGCTTAGAGCCTGATAAGTGGTCTTTGGCAGAGTTACCAGTTCAGTTTAAGACATTACCACTCTCAAGTGTCTGTTTTACTCTGCTGTTAGGTATTACCACACTCTTACGGTGGAGACTCCAAGTCACAGGCTGGCATGTTAAAAGAATACCTACTTTTATTGTTGTACTCTCCTAGAATGATCATGACCTCAGGCAGTTGAGAGAAATCACATCTTAAAACACAGCAGCTAAATCTGGCAGAGCTTGTTGTTCAAAGCCTTTGGCCTTTGCTTCTTAACCGTGAGAGGAAAGAGTCCTTGCCAGTGCCTGCAGGCCTGAGGACAACCATTCATGCCTTTACTGCCACTGCAGGTCCTCTGTCACCCCAGAAGTCCACTGCTTATCCATATGGACTACTGGTGTCACAGCTGTTACAACTTAAAAAGAGTAAGGAGTGTAAAGAATCTTCAAAGTCAATGATACTGTATTAAGCAAAAAGTGAGGGCTGTTCTTTGGAAGGTGAATTAATGAAGAAAAAAATTCTCTTGAAATTTGTCATCTTGAAAGTGGTTTATGATCCTACCACAGAGTTCTTAGGATTTAGTGGCTGTTCTGATTCACTAAAAATTGCAGATGTAGTAGAAAATAGGTTGAAATATTCATTTATATCAGGAATGATATGACATCAGAGTAAAACATGAGGTTTTAAACTTAATTTCACTAAGAAATTAAGTGATTTTGTTGATATTGTGTTGGTATGGTATTCCTGTCTTTATTTGTCCATCTGTTTTTGAAATGGAAGGAGATTGGAAGCAGGAACGGGATCCCCTTGACTTGTCTGAGGACGTCTTGTAAAATTTTGTTAACAAAAATCAATTCAAAAGCTGGTCAGTCATAAGACACAAATCCCCAGGAAATCAAACTTCAGTGTTCTGATGTTTACACAAACACCTGGTAGTTGGTTCATGCCCAGCAATGGAATACGCCAAGCTGGCTGGAAACAGTTAGAGATGCTGGCGGTGTGCCCTGCCCACCTCCCACAGGTTCCCACTTCTGCAGCAGGAATGGCTCAGTGCCTCATTAATCAGCACCTGGGTTTCTGCATTTTGCAGGTCGGCACATTAAGGCAAGCCAACATCAGTTTCTGTTCAGGCTTAAGCCAGAGCATTCCTGCTGTGGGAGATGTTTTGCAAGAGAGATCAGTGTACATAGTGGGGTAGGTGACTTGTCAGCTGCAGCTTAAACTATAGGGTGAGATATATATTACTAGCTTCATCATTATTTTGTTGGAGGAGAATTTTTAATTTATTGATCAGAAATCATTAATGGAAATGTAAAGTTGAGGTGGTTTAGGATGTGGATGATAGCAGAAGAACGCCAAGAGGAACAGTCGTGACCATTGCATTTTTTAGTTGGTGAGAGACTATATCTATCATATCTAATTTTGTCAGCGTAAGTTTCCTTCTGTTTTTCAACACAGTTCAAAAATGTGAAATAAAATAGTATTTTCTCATAAATCACAGCACTGAATTTAGTAAATAGCAAGTATCCGCAATACCTGTTCTCTCTGTGATGGGTGTGTTCCCCATGACTGTGCTGTACAGTGCTCCCAAGGTGTGCATAAATGGATTCCTAGGGCACGAACGGTCGCATCAGCATTTTTCCCGTGACATATTTTAGACAACCGGCCCGTGTAAGTGAAAGACACAGTGACTAAAATGTTGTTGGGAGGTGAGGTGCCACGCCTGACTGGCCTTTATCCTGCCCCAGCACAAACACCACGTACATTCAGCAGCGCTCACAGCCCCGCGCGCCCGTGGTGGCAGCTGGCAGGGGCGGCGGTGGCAGCCGGGGTGGCCGGCGGGCCCCGCTGCCCGCACGGGCGGTCCCAGCCGTGCGCTGTCACCGCGGCTGCGCTCGGGCCGCGCTGAGGGGCTGCGGGACGGTCCCGGGCCGTTTCCGTGGGCTATCGAACCCTGCTCTGCACGGCCCTTCGCGGGGGCGGCTGTGGAGAGGGGGCGGGGGCCTCCAGCGCGGGGCGGGCGGGAGG
>VWYO01010512.1:884091-913606 GCA_013400275.1 Rhadina sibilatrix | reverse complement strand
CGCCCGGCGGCCGCTCGGGGCCGGTGCGAACGGCGGGCGCCGCGGGGGACCGGGACGGCGAGGTAACGCCCGGCTCGGGGGCAGCGTCCCTCGGGGTCAGCCCGGGGGCCCTCCGCGCCCACCGAATCTGGGCGGGTTCCCTCTCGGGGGCTTTGCGACTCCAGACTGCTTGCGGGGTTTGAGGAAATTCGGTAAATGGTATTGCAGCGGCCACCTCACCCTGAGTACCCTGGCTTTATAAGAAGCGTGCTTTATCTGCCGGTTGCTTTGGTATTCTAGGAGCAGAAAGCTGAGTGGAGTTTAGGGTGTGAATAGTCTGAAATAGAAAAGGGAACGACTTAAGCGTGAGTAGCTTGAATTTTGTGTTTCTCCTTAACGCTGCTTACTGAGCTAAGTAAGATATTAAACGAATAGGAACTACCATTCAGAACCAAGAGCACAGCCAAGCTCCAGCACTGCAGATGTTTTTTTACTGGGCTTATTATAAAATGTAGAAACAGTCATTAGTCCAGTGTTGCTTTCTGCAGAATGGTCTGACAAGTTTTACAGCTATTGGATTTGGCTTTCAGTTTTAAGCGGATCAGTAGAGCACAGTACTTACTTCATGCGATGTCCTGGTATCAGTAGCAGCTTTACTGTGTAATCTTGTTTGGAAATTGATCCAACTCATCTTGAAATCCAGCCTGGAAGAAAGTAAGGGCTGTGGGCCTTAAACCTTCTGCTGCACCTTCTTACTATGTCTTGTGGCTATACTGTTACATTTCTTATTTTTATGATGTGAAAAATTGATGTGGAAACAGTAAGATGAGGAGAATGTAAATTATTTTAATGGTGCAACACTTGATAACTTTCCTGCTCCTTTGTCCTTTTTCATTAAGTGCCAACTTGTTTTTATCAAGAGTTCATGGTGTTATCATATTGGGGTGAATGAATATTGTTTTTTCTTCAAAATTTCAAGTAGAAACAAAATTGCAGGAAAACTACTGCATGTTAGTAGCAAAGGAAAACTGGCATATTTTTAGCTCTTATGGAGTATGGTGAAAACATGTATGTTATTAACATTTTCAAAATTATTTGGTCAGTAGAGTAATTTAAAATCACACTAGGCATGTAAGCAGTATCATGCTGAAAAATGTTAGTTTCAAGTGTTTGGTAATATTTATTTACCTAAAGATTCCATTGAAAAGCTACAAGAGTTCTGATCATATGTAGTTACTGTCTAACCAAATGGTTAAGACAGTAATTTTGGGTAAGCAAAGCAAATACTACTGGTGAAGAACCAACCTGTATATAGTACTGTTTTTCCTGCATTACAAAGTAGTTACACTAAACCTCCTCCCCACCAGCCTCCTATTAGCTCAAATGCCGTATCAGCTGACAGAACAGTAATCAATGACTATGCAGTTTGGGTGATAAAGTGTCTGCTCATACATAATCCACAAAGTTCTGTATCTTGATCAGACTTTGCTGTCCAGCTACAAGAAGATACTTGGAAAAAAAACCTCCACAGTGTAGTTGAAGCTACCTGGATTACTAGCTTTGGCCTTTGTCAAGGAAAATTGTAATCAGAAGCTAATTGTGCTTGTTTTAAGTCAACAAGCACAATACAACAAGCTGTTTAGGTTCAGCAACGTGGATGGTTTTTCTTGTAAATGAAAAGAAAATCTGGTAAAAATCCGGTAAATTTTCATGTTAAACAGGATACATTTGGAAACAACCTGGAGATACGAGAAAATAACCTGTAGATATGAGACAATGTTGATAGTTGAACACATGTGAAATGCTTTTTTTACACATGTTCCTTGAATTAAAATATGACACTATTATCTACTGAGGTAAAAAAAAAATATTCTGGACTTGGTAGTTACTATACTTAAACAGCATCTTGATAAGCATATATGAAATCAGGCTTGCAAAACTTGAGCATCTGTGAGACCAACCACAGAGGCTTAGTGATTAATTTTTTTGTCTGCCTCTCTTCTTCTCTAAAACCATCGTACCTTTCTCCTTCATGGGCATCATGGTTCTGCATTTGCTGAAAGTCAGGTCATGCACTTTCCATGCCAGTACCTTTTTTAAAAACACATTCCCTCCCCAGGCTCCATAGGAGAAAGATTAATCTTCTAATGCATTTCTTTCAAGGGATGTTTGCAAGGTTTGTTTAATTCCATAATCTGGACTAAAATGAACACCTGTCAAAAGCTGAAACATTACTTACCTAATATAATCTTCTGATCCTAAGGAGACAAAACAAAATGTGGTTTTCTCTTGTCCAAGAGATCATGTCAGTGTCTTTGGAACTCAGAGATATTAGTGTAGTTGCTGCAGATGAATAAAATGTAGCATCATGAGAATTCCTATATTTGACTCAAAAGGATTAAGTAGGTGTGGATAATGCTCAGTGGTTTTGCTATTTTTCTGAAGAGAATTGTACTTTAACTGGATTTTGGCTCCCTGCATTAATGAAACCAACTGATTTTTTTTTTCTTTACGTGGTCCAAGAGAAGACTTGGTTGCTACAAATGAGATAATGTAATAACAAAGCTTTCTCCTTGGGGTTAGAATCTGGAACTGGACACTATAGAGTGCTTCTTGGTGGGTTTAAACAGGTAGATACTAAATAATTTTATTCCTTCAAATAGTAAGGTTTTAGAAAATTGAGCTTAACATCCATTATCTCTGGTACTTTACACTATGTGAAAAGGATATAAAGTTTGGCTGGTATTTTGTATCTTCTGGGTCAGTGGAGGCAAATGGAGAAGTATGTGGAGAACTGAGAATATTGAATATTTAGGATTGTAATTGAAATTGGAAGTTTTGATAGAGTAACATTAAAAAGTATGCAGGAGTTATATGCTGCTGCACTAGAACAGATCATCAGAAAACAACTGGAATCAATTAGTTTGATGCAATGCACTGTGGTGTTTGTACACAAAAATTTTGGTTTGGTTTAAAAATGTATTTATGAACTGAATCTTCTAATCACCCGCTGTGATTTATGTTGCGTAGCTGTCCCAGAGCATGCAAGCTGGATTCCTTTTGGGTTCAACTGGGCAGGAAGATAGGCCCTAGGAGCACATCAAATATGTTCCAAGAATTGTGGAGTCCCTAGGACAGAATTAAAGCTGGTCTGAAGTAAGCACTTGAAATCTACATAATAGAGGCAGGTTTCACTCAGAAAATCTGCTTTCATTTGTTCTGCATTCTGTTTTTATACATGTAGCTCTGTGAGTACTAATCAGAGGAAGTTTTATTGTCTAGTTCTGGGAGAATAAATAGAAAAGAAAGAGGTAGAGGGGGAAGAATTTGAGACCATTGAACTTTCTGCTTCTAAATCTTTGAAGATGAAAGTATATTTTTTTTGATCTTTGTGTTCCAATATAATCACTCCAAAGTGAGAATATTGTACTTAATTTTTTAAAACTTCATTATTTTGTTATTATGGTGGACTTTTCCCTCTGTTTTTTCCTCCTGAAGTTCAAGCTTCTTACCATCTGCAATGCAGATACAATTTCAAAAATCTAATGCATGTCCACTCCTTCTGTAATGCATGTGAAATAAAGGTGGACATAAACTTATTATATCATTGTATCACTTTTGCTGACCATTAGGTTTCTGTAATAACATCAAATTATGCTGTCCTAAAAGTCTTAATTTTATTTTTAGATATTTTCTTAAGTAAAACTAAAATAAATGACAACAGTTTTTCTATAGTTATTAAAATAATTATTTAAATATTTGAAATGAAGCCATTTGGCTTTTTCCCTCTTTCTAGTTCAACTTAATAGAAATTGACATTTTTTGAGTTTGTAACTTCTGCCGATATTGGAGTGTAAACCACTTCACTGTTGAATTGGAGCTGCATGTCAGAAGGTTGTGGCTTCTGGGAAAATATCATTCTGTATTGCAAATACTGGTGACTCAGGAAAAATGGCTGAAGCATTTAGAAACCAACACTTATGTTTGAAATTGTTTTGGTATTTAGACCTCGTGAAATAGCTGAGCATCCAGCAACCGAAAAGCCAATCAGCTCTGATGATAGGGAGCTTTCCACTGTGTGTGAAAATGTGTGAAGGTTGGAGTTTTGTGAAGGAAGAAAACTCGAATGTGATAGCCTACAGACTGTCACAAGGACAAGCTCTCGACTGAACAGAGTGTGAATTGAGAACTACTGTCTCTGGAACTGTGCAAACAGAGCTGCAGCGAGGCTACTGCTTCTCTGGGCTGACCCGAAAACTTCTCTTCTGTGCTTATCTGATTTCATTGTTGCCTTTTAAAATTCTGTTGGCAACAATGAATCTGGTGATAATGAAACAAGTTTTAACTTCGGAGGTTCTTGAAACAGGAGTGGAGGCTTCAGGGCTGGTGATTGCCCTGGTCAGCAGTCTTCACTGCCCTTTCTGTGTAGATAAAATACATGCAGTTTTAGGCCACAAAAACGTATATATGCAAATGTTAAAAAAACCCCAAAATGCAACTTGTGTATCGAAAAGTTTGAGCATACTTTTATACTGTTAATGCTTAAGTAGAAACATTTAACAGGTAGAAACTTTTAGTGAATAATATTTCTGTTGATAAGTTTGCTGTCAAAAACACCTTCTGTGTTTGCTTAGAATAGTTAAATGGAGAATAGAGTGAAATTACCTTCTGCTTCTCTTCACAGGCTAAAGAACAATGGCTTCCTTCAGCAACTTGACTATTGGCATTGCTGTTGCCAGTTTTACTGTATTTCAGCTCCTATTCCACGTTTTAAGTTCTTGGGTGTCAACACGAATAACACCTGGTTTTAACAATCTCAGCCAAAAAAGGAAGATCGAATGGAATTCAAGGTAGAGTGTTCAAAAGAACAACAGTTAATGACCTACCTGAAATCATGGACACCTGAACCACCTGTGTGTGTATATGTGTAAGACTGAAGAAAACCCTGTTAGTTAAATGTTTGTAAGGATCAGAGGGTTGGCTTTAGGCACTGAACAAATAATGCATGTGAAATGTTGAGGCCCCTTCATGGAAACACAGCATTACTAACACATGTACATTAAACGCTTTGTGAGACAGTGATGCCCAAGTGAAGATTGGTACAAAAATAAAACAGTGACTGGTGAGAGATAGTATGTTGAAGGGATGCTCTGTGATGCTTCTAGTAAAGAGAAGAGATAAAAAATTCCTTTCCAAACATGTATGAAAACCTAAACTATTGCAATTTATTCTAAATCTCAGTGTATCTCTGGTCATGTTTTTGGGAGCAAAGCAGTTTGCTCTCTTTTCTTTTGGTGCTACTACACTACAAATGTTTTATATAGGTTAAGGTTTTCTAAGGAATTTAATGAAGCTTTGGTGTAGTATTGAAGAGTAGGGTTCATGTGTGTGGTGTCAGGGAAAGAGACTGCAGGAGGAGGGGGAAGCTATAGCAGACTCGGTACACACACAGGAAGGAGCTGTGGAAACTCAGTCCAAAAACATTCCACACTTCCTTTATGTTTCTGCACATCCATCAGTGGGATGGATCCAGCTGCATTTCACTTGTCTCCTCAGATACAGGACTTATTTGACCTGCGAGTCTTTTAAGCCATAAAAAAGGTATGAGATAGTAGTTGAAAATGGGATGATCAATGAGGTTTTATTTGCAAAAAAATACTCTGAAAGGGTATATATAGTACACAAGGTTCTCCAGTTGAAATTAATTAGTACAGTATAACTTTGAGTAGCCTATTACATCTTTAAAATATTTTTCAGATGTTTCCCAAATTTAAGCCTCAAAAATGTGTACTGTATAGTTGTCACTGCATTCAAAATGCATTAGTTGCATTTCTAGTCCTCCTCAGTGCTGTTTAGTATCAGGTGGATACTTTTAAAGTTGTTTCCATTGTTCTAGGTAGGCAGCATTAGCAACTCAAATATCCTTCCCCTTCCATCTGGCAGATGTCCACTTGCAGTGTTCTTAAGGGCACCATCTTGATTTCAGTTCCACCTTTGAATAATTACCTATCTGCCAGAACAACTGTGGAGGATGCCAGTTCACAGTATCAGTGCAGCTTAGGTTTGTCTCTGTTACAATTAACAATAGAGGCAGACAGGGAAAGTAAACTAAACTGTTCCCATGTGAAGCTGAACTATTGTCTATAAGCCACATCAAATGGCCTTTGAATTGCATAATAGGCTTTATGAGAACTTACCCCATGCCTGGTAGCGCTGTGCTGGTGTAGTGCTTTGCATAATAACGTGAATTGTTTTACACATCACAAGTGTGCTGGAAATAAGCTGCTCTGTAATCTCTGGTCTACTTTTAATAAGGTATTTAAGTGCTCAACTTGATACAGTATCCCAGACTATGTCCTTTTTTACCTCTTTGCACTTTTTTTTTTCCTTGGGGTTGATAGCAGGATGTAGATGTTAGCACACAGATGGGTTGTGATCCCGGGCTTCATCCAGTTCAGGAGTTAGAAGGCATGAAACACAAAGCATGGTTCTTCAGCATCTTGTGGATGTTATAACTGAGGAGGGCATAAAGAGAAAGAAAGGCTAGCTGTGCTTGTGTTACTTCAGCTCTGCTAACCACAGTGTTTTGTCCAACTGCCTTGTCACTCCAGTACTTCACCAAAATGAAGAGAGGCCTCAAGGAATATCTTGCAAGTTCAGAGAATGCAGATGAGTATATATTTATTCTGCAGAGAGCTCTGCAGGTAGAGACAGTTACTATGTCTCAGTAAAATAAGTTGGTTTCATTTAAATTATTTAAAAGTAGATGGTTGTTATTTTGTCCTATATTGAACTGGTGTGAGTAGTGCAAACACAAATGATTCTGTTGGCAGTGCTAAGGAAACTGGCACAGAGGATGGTTATGCATTTTTATCAGCTCAGCTGGGTCTGGAAGAGGGCATCTGCCTGAAATGAGCTGTAGCATTGAAAATATATTGTTACAGTTTAGAGGGCTTTGTAATCAAGCATTTGAGCTGCAGCTCTTGACTGTCTTTTCCGTGCTGTCAGTTTGTTCATTCTAACCTTACAAGAATTATGAACGAATAATGTAATTTCTTCCGGTATCTAAAGCATGTGGACACTCAAATTGAGTTAAAAACTATATTTTGTCAGGGATGAAGTAGAACTCTTCAAGTCGTTGTGCAAATATATATTACTGTCACCTCTTCTATAGTACGTGCTTGTACTGCTATTAAGTAGTTGTGAAAAAATATATATATTCAATAATAAAGGAGCAAATCTGCAACCTAGCAGTGCAACTTTTTGCAGCTTAATGAGGAGTTAAAGGATGCAAGCTTTGACAGAAATTTCAAGGAAATGTACAGAGCTTGATAGCTTGACCTAGATTCCTTATTAAAATGGACTGTTGTACTATTTCCCTTCTTCGGCCCTGTCTTTTATGGAGAAGTTTCAAAGTCCAGAGTTAAGGAGGAAATCTGCTCCTGTTCCCTTTTTTCCTATCAAGTGCTCTACTTGTCTATAGCTTGTGTCTTAGACACTAAGGTTCAGATAAACAGCCTCTTCAAAGACAAATTACAACTGTAAACTAATGACCTATATTTTAGGACAAATTTTCCTTTTGCAGCATTATCCTCTCCTGAAGTTCAAAAATTCCAGATATTTCTCAGACACTAATATTGCATGCTGTGCTTTGTTTTTAAAAAGAAAGAAAAGTTCCTATCTTTTTAAATCCTATGTTACAAGAGTAGACCTTTTAATTAAACTATTAATTATAATTAAAATTCTGATAATTAAATTTTCTTTCTTTGTTAAAAGAAGAGAGGCCAGAAGTGCAGCCTATGCTGTAATGATTATTAATTGTTCTCATCCAGTTTTTTACTACTCATATTATGCTAATCTCCATTAATTTCTGGAACACTATTGAAAAAGCTGCTGAAAATAGCACAGTGAAACTCTTGAAACAAATTGTAAATAAGGTCTCTTTTATGAAAAGTTACAGAATCTTCTATTGCCAATAGATAATGATATAGCTTCTGGAAATGGAGTAGGGATGATAACCTCTTTCTTTGCAAAGTCTTCTGCAGGAAGTAAGGTGTTTTCTTCAAACCTTGCATGGTACAGCTTAGACTCCTGAGAGTGCCTTAAAGACATCTAAAATATTAATGACTTCCAAATACATGTATTCAATATGTACAAAGACAAGAATAAAAGCTAACAGCATCTGTTCATTTGTGTGTATATTGTTGGTGCTGTGAATATGGTGTGAAATGTTTCCAATCATACAGCACTGAACTTAGTTCTCATCTTTCAAACAGTATCTGTGATTCCCTATGGATATTTTTTCACATCATTTTTTTTTTCTTTCTAGTTATACTTGGAAAGTGTGAAAGCAGACAGTGGCTACAGAGTATTAGGTGCAGCTTATAGTTGTGTTAAACCCATGGCTAGAGCAGGAAGGTTAGACATTTTGGACCTATGCCCATTGCATTGTTCTACCTTCCAAGAATACATGTGGATTGAAAGGGCAGGAGTGGCCCTGGCCTGTGTGCTGGCAGAAACCCTGCTGGGACTTCTGTAAATAGATATTTCTCTATAAGTGCATGCTTGTTAACATGCAGAGTTTATCTACACTGTGCATGCAGCCTATAAACTGGAGACTGTTGTCTTTGGGGAAAAAAATGTGTATAGTACCAAGGTAGGGAGCAGGCAACTTTGATTACTGTGACATTTATTTTATATTTCTGTTGTCCAACACAAAGCTGCTTTATACAGGTTATATAAACCTGTAGCTGTTATACCTTGGGTGCTCAGATCAGCTACAACCTATTGTTAGACATGTTTTCTCTTTGAAAACCTGAATCTACTTCAAATGCACTAGAAATTCTATCTGAAGCTTAGGATTTTTAATTTAATGCCACCTTCCAAATCCAAACCAGACTTATTATGGGTCTTCTAATTTGGTGCCTGAAAGAAGAAACCTGCTGTTGCAGGACTCCTGGGCTAATCTGGGTTTGAAATTGCATACACATTTTCCAGCAAATGGGACAATACAGAAAGCATTTGTTAGAGAGCTAGATGTCATACTCTTTTTAAGGCTTCATTAATATATGAGCTAATTGGAGGAAAATTTACATCTCCGTTACTTTTAAGACTCTGTATCTAATATTGCCAATCCAACTCCAGTCTAATAGATTCCTTCTGTTTGACTGTTTTTTCTCACCTGTCATTGTGTAAGGGGTTGGATGTAGCAGAGAGAACAGATGATTGTCTTCCACAGAAGTATCTGGATGCAGTTGAGAATGCCTTTGGAAACATCCTTAAGCAGACTATGGGAAGCTGTGAATGGCAGTGCCTCCTTGTGACTGTGATCTCTTTTTCAGGACAGTGTCCACATTCCACGCCTTGGTGGTTGGAGGGTTTTGCCTCTATATTTTATTGTATGATGATGCTGTTAATGCTGACCATCTCTGGTAAGGCATGTCACATACATGTTGTGGTTATGCAAAATAATGTAAATGAGAAGGAAAAAAAAAATCCTGCAGTGTATTAAGTACTGAATGATTTTTTTCATTTTCTATTACAATATGCAGTTGTGATGTGTTCATGTTTATGTCTGTACTATTTGAAAATGTGGTAACTATTGTGTCAGTATTAATGTCTTAGTTCAGTGTGTCTCTGTGAAGTGGAATAGATAAAATACAAGCAATTGATTTGAAATAGCATATTAAATTACTAAAGAATAAACAGTAACTATAAGTCAGTATGACTGAAACTCTGCTATTTACAGTAATTTTAAAATGAAATTGAAAAGCTGTAGCAGATCTGGATAGTGTATATCTGTGTGAAAGTTCTTCATTGAACCCTGCAAAGGGTTATGGTTCAATGAAGAGAGAATGTGGTATTACTGTCAGGTAATGCCTGAAAATATATACAGTAGATCATAACAAAGACTGGAGCATTGGTAAGCTCCAGAGAAGCATCAGCATTGTGTGTGACCTTTTTGATGGTCTAGGACTTCTCATAAAACTTCTCCTTTTTTTCTGTATGTACTAGAGACTAACACAGATGATGTAGAAATTGTTTTTGTGGTGGTGAGAATCGCATGGTAGAAAATGTGGAGGTGGTAGAGATCAGATAAGGAGAGGTAGAAGATGTAAATAAGTGGAATAATTTGTAGCTTCTTAGGAGAACAGGGTCCTTCCTATGACTTTTCACTGTCATTACAGTTTTTCAAGTTTGATGTTTGATTAGCATTTTATATGACTATCTGCAAAGAAGTTTGAAGAAAGTCAGTCATATGGACTTTTGTTTGTTCTGTCTGCCCATGCATGTTCATGTGTAATTCATATGCCACACATACCTCTTAGCAATCACCAAAGAGATAGTTCTTCTCATTTGCTTATTTAAGTCACTCCCTGTTTGTCACTCTGGGCTCTTGCTTGCATCAAAACTGGCCTGCAAACATCAGAGCTCATTAATTCCATTGCACCTTCCATTCAAGGAGATAGGTCAGGAAATCTGGAAGACTTTAGACTAAATTTTAAGTTCTCCATTTATTGAGAATAATTTAGGATTCTAACATGAACTCTTCTTGAAGAGATGTGACAGATGGACAGTGCAGCCATATATATTGTTGAAGTGGTGGTTTAGAAAGCCTAGAAAAAGTTTGATGCAAAGTGACCATTCTCTGGGAAAAAAAAGGAGAGAAGTGAACCATTCCTTGTCCCATCCAGTTAAGTCATGTCTATCATTATCAAGGAACCAATTTCATATATTCAGTCTTTTGCATGTTCTCTGGAGAGTATGAAGGCTCTTGAGTGCAGTCTTAGTCTTGGTGGTGATGTGGTGATGTGCTGAAGTGTGTTGTTGGAACCTCTTAGAAGGTTAGTTATGCTGCTGCAGCTGGGAGCTCTAAGATGAGGGCTCTATGTAAAGAGTTTCTGCTCAAGTTATGAGAACATATCTGTCTATATCCTAAACCTAAAGAAGCGCTCAGCCCACAGCATATGAAGCTCATTAAATCAAGTTTTGAAGCCATGGAAAAATGTTTGCATTTCAAGCTGTACTTAAAAGAACTTCTATGGCCAATCTTAAGAGATGGATTGAATTACAGACTCTCTAGTAATGATTTTTCTCCACCTAACACCAGAATTCTGGTTTTGTGAGTCCTATTTTCCTGTAAACTACCCTCTCACTGAGGGCAACAGTTAGTTTTAGACACTAAGAAAGCTTTACAGTTTAGTGATCAGATTGTAATAATACAGGAAATCTCTACCACTGCTCCATTCCAATAGGATTAAGAAAAAATAGTTAAGTAACAGCATTTTACTGTGTTCTGGCTGAGGCAAGTTTTGTATTGGAGTTGGCTGTAAGCACAGTTAGGTTCCTTTTTTCTGGAAAGGTTTACAAGGATTGCTTTCACAGCTTGTCTTGAGCAGTCCACATTTTATGGATCTGTTGACTTTTCACTTGAAGCTCAATTCATATTTAAATGAAACATAAAAAAAACCATAGCTAGATTAGTTGCACAACTTCATTAAAAAAATAACAATCCTTGCACCAAGGAAAAAAGACTTTCTTACCAAACTCTTCAAAGTAGGAATGCACAGAGGACAGTGGAGGGAAGAACAAATGTTGCTTGCTGTAATGTGGATGCTTCCCTTTCTTGAGCTGTATTCACAAGTTTGGGTTTGTTGAACATTCTGAAGTTATGCGTGTGCTACTAAGACCTTTGCCTGCTGAATGTTTGGCACCAAAAGGGAAGGGACAGAAGGTGTGCAAACTACTCTGAAAAGCATTTCTGCTCAAAGGTTCTTTGGCTCCCGAGAACTGGCAAATAATTCCTTTCCTGTGTTCTTCTATTCTGTTTATCCCTATAAACATCCATCTGATGATGAATATGAAAAGCACCAGCTGAGTAAGATATTTCTGTCATCCTTACCAAAGTTTTAGCACTGGCAGAAAACAAAAATGGAGACACAGAGTGTCAGTTAAAAGGCTAAGAGGCAGCGACTTGGCTGTTCTCTTATCTTCAGTTTCCTGAGAAACCAGCTCAGAGTACTTGCTAGATTTCAGTTCAAATCTCTAGCAAGGCTCTTGGGGCAGTCTCTGCACTGAGGCAGGGGTTGGTCCTGATTAGGGTAGTTAGTAGGTGTCTTGTATCTGGGTGGAAAAGGAATCCACTTTTATGATTAGAACCCTTCTTAAGTAGATTGCATAATCTGTTACTGATGAGCCAAGAATAATGTGTCCTGATGGGCATAGTGCTTGAGATGTGTATTTCCTTTGCAAATTAAGCTGTAATTATGTATTTCTGGTATGTTTACAGGGGCGACCCTTCAATTGTGAAGCTGAATATTGCTATTACCACAGGCTACCTCATTTCTGGTAATTATGCAACATATATATAATATGCACGACCTGTTTATTTATATTGAGTCACTATACCTATATGTTTATCCTGAGCTACTGTGGTGAAGATGTGATATGTGCATACAATACCGTTTCTACTGTGGCTTTTAAAATTACTAATGGATTTGTGGGTTGTGGTGAAATTACATGATCTTGCTAGCAGATGTGAAAGATGGAGTATCTCCCCAAGCACTGGGGAAATGCCAGTGTGTGGTTTTGGGATGGTTTGATGTGCAACCACCAGCTCCAGCTCAGTTTTGTCCTTTGGCCGATTGAGAAGGTGCTAGAGCAGTGCCCTTCACTCTCTTCATGGTGCCTACAACTTGTAGCTCTTCTATCATGTGTTGCTTCCTGTGACCTCAGAATGTTGGCAGAAGAATTTTAGTAACCATCAATACAAGCAAAGGCAAATGATGCCATAGGATCCTGTCTGCCCATCTTTTACTCTCAAGCCAAAATTCAGTCATCTATAAAACATGGAATTTTAAATTATTTACTCTGTATGTTATTTATTCCTACATTAATTTTGCTGTCAACTAAAATTGGCATGGGAATTTTGCTACAAAATGGTTTGGAGCTTTCTTTTATGTTGTGTGAGGATAATACTGGCTTACCAAAGCAAAAACTTGTTGTCACTTGGACTATTTTCAGTGAAAACTTCTCATGTTAGGATGAAGTCTCTGGTCAGAGACTGAGCCAAAGACTTGGTTATCTCATACTAGATTTCTCAATTCAGTGGAAGTGATAATCTGGTGATCAGCATATTCAGTTAAAGTGTCTGGGCTTTTTTCATAGCTTCAACTGTCATGTTTATATTAATCAGTATCTATTTTTGAATAATTATACATTAAACTTTCATTATGAATTAAGGAATGCCTTTGAACAGGCATCTCAACCTGACCACTCATTCTCTCTCACTTCCCTATATAGCTGATGTTTAATTATTAATAGGAAGTGAGCAGCTATGTCAGATGATGTAGGGCCCTGCCTGAGGATAGCTAATATAAAAGAGATAAAGACACACACTGCAATTAAGGAAGGAATAGGGGTAAAGTCTTTGATTTTGAACCTTGGTCAATAATATTCCAGTCCAAAATACTAATTTGCAGAGAGTAAGGACAGAAATTGCTTTTTCCAGTACAGAGAAAAAAACCTTCTGAATTCTTAGACCATCATGGGAGAAGAAAGATTTTTGTCGGTGATGGTGTTTTTTTGGTTTATTATATGTTAAAGTTTTCTTTTTAACACTAACTTGAGTCTGCTATGTCATTTTTGCAGTAATTAGAAAATTGGGATTTAATAAAGCAAATATGCTTCTTATTCCAAATGCCTCTTAAAAATATTTTTGGTAAATGGTTTCAAATTTGCTAATATACTTTACTTTTTGATTCAGAGGTTCTCCCTAATAGATCCCTGCATTTGTTGCATGTATTTGTATGTTTGCTATGCCCCCTGGAGACTTGCCTTTTTTTTTTTTCCAGAGGGTTTACTGATGCCATATCTTGGCATATCTCTAAAGCTTAGAGAAACTATTCTGAGGTCAATGATTGTATAAGAAATAGTCCTTTATAGTTATTTCTGTTCTCTTGTAGATTTGTTGCTTATTATTTACTACTGGAAGGCAATTGGTGACAAATTTTTTGTAATACATCACTTGGCAGCTCTGTATGCTTATTATTTTGTACTGGTAAGTGCTGTATTTTCTTGTAACATAAGCAGATGAGATTAACGAAACAGCTTTTGTAGACCTCCTTTGCTTAAGGTTGAAAAAAATTTACACTGGTTAATGAAAGGCATACTTATACTTTGAATCATTATTTTTAAATGTTTTTATCAGTTATTTGTGGTAAGTGCATGCCTTTCAATGTTACACTCCAACAAAAATGTGTAACTTTGTTGAACTTTAAAACTGTTCTAAGTTTTTCCTGTAAAGAGACTTTGACAGAAGGGCTTTTCATATGATTATAGAACAGGGTTTTAATAAAACCACAAGCTTGAATATTTAGTTGGAAAGTTAGAAGGAAATGGTTTCAAGCGGTTATGTTCTGCTTCTGTCTCCCAGGTAACAAGTGACAGGATGAGGGGAAATGGCCACAAGCTGTGCCAGGGGAGGTTTAGTTTGGAAGAATATGCTGAAAGGGTAGGCAAGTGTTCAGGGAAGTGATGGAATCACCATCCCGGGAATGTGGATGTGGTACTTGGGGATATGGTTTAGTGGTGAACTCAGAGCACAGTTAATGACTGGACTCAATCTTGAAGGTCTTTTCCAACCTTAATGATGTTTTCCCTGCCCACTGTGTGAATCCCAGGCTTATGATATTAAAAGTGTCGAGATGCCAGATTACTGTCAGATTTCCCATGTAATGGTTTAAAGGGGCTGAAGTACGCTGACAAATACTCTGTTTCTGGTTGAAGATAATTAAATTTAGTAATATTATTGTAGATGAAAGTGAATTAGAGCTGAATATTAGATAAATGAAAACGCCACTATGAAGCTTAATCTCCCAGTGCAGAAAATTCATTAGTTGTTTCTGGAGGAAACAGAAAGCATAATGCTAGTGTGAACTTCTTTAAAAGCATTTGTTACTATGTGGATATACCTCTGCCTGTGGATGTAAGTGTGTTGCTCTCAGTCTGTTGTCTTCAATGAAAATTACCCCAAAGTATGTTATTTCCAAATTGCCTTTTGAGGATAGGAAAGAATTTGGTTAAACACACAGATTTTCTGTTTAGTGTAGTGCAAATTGACATGAAAAGCTTGAAGTAGTGGGTATTTGCTTGCTTGGTGGGGGAAAGAGGAATCATGACACACCCTCCATAGGTTGTTCAGGGAACTTAAGGAAATGAGAAAACCCCAATCTTTTTATCTCTACATCTGCAAACTGCTGTTTACCCAGCAATTGTGTGAGTGGATACTGTTTCCAGCAGAACCAATTGGTAAGGCAGATCAAAGACTGTGCTGTGTCACCTGGAGCACAGAGCTCAGCTGGAGGGGGCGTGGTGTGGATGTGCCATGTTGGGCCTTGGGCACAGCAGGGACCTGGCAGAGCTGCTGGCCAGCAGGGAACAAAGGGCTTCGTGTGCCCTTCCCTGCTGTCAAGTGAGAGCTCAGAGTTCGTCTTCGCTTTGGCAAAATGTGTTCCTCAAACAATGCAGGGACATTTTTCTTCAGCATACAGTGTTTCTGTTTGGGCTTGTTTAAACATTGAAAAATCAAAAAATATTTATAAGTCTTTCAGACAGTAATGCTATCATGATAATTAGTAATCTATGACTAGTGCAAGTCTTCTCTAATTAGCTTTTCATGGACATTTAACTGTCCAGATGTCTTATAAAGATTTATTTGAAGTAAGAAGCTACTGATTGGAAATACCTGAAGGACGATTGCAGCTTTTGGAATAGAATTTGCTTTGAAAATGCAAGAAAGGTGGCCACAGCTGGCAAACTCAGTTTGATTAAAGAAGTGGAGATTATGTATCATTCTGTGTATACTTAAGGACTCAAATGACACTTTCACATCTACCTTATTGATTTTTATATGTCTGTTTTGTTTCACTAACCAGAGCAAAGGTCTGCTGGCTTATTTTGGAAACTTCCGTCTCCTTGCAGAGTTCTCCACTCCTTTTGTCAATCAGCGGTAAGTGGTTAGGGAGGTTTTCCATAGTTCTTTGAGAATTTAATCTGCGTTACTATTTCTGTCACTTAGGAAGTCTTTTTATAGTTGTTGAATGTCTGCTGAGAGGGAATTTACATATATTGAACTAAGGATTACTATATGAAAGTCTTTTTTGCTATGAAAATGTTTTGCTGCTATAGCTGCAACAGTATAACTAATATATTCATCCCCATGTTCCTTTTTAGATTAGACCAGGCTTTGTATGAAATGCCAGCTTTTAATGAAAATACCAAACAAAAATTTCACAAATAAAATATTCTTTATTAACTTTTGTATATTCATTTAATTTTTATAATAAAGCCATCTTCAATATGGGTGTTTTTTTCTTGGTATCATGGACGAGGAAAAGAAGCAAGATAATACTGTCATCAGAATCCTAGAATGGAATTGCATTGCCCTGTATAATTTGAAGTTCATTTTCCAGTATTACACACACACAGATCAATATTAATATATGCCTATGAATATCTATAATAATATAAATGTATATTCTTTGTTTGCTTTAAAAAGTCATTCTGCAAGTTTTTCTGAGCACTTAAGTATATCTGAAATGGTTAATCTTCACACCTGTGATTAGAGAAGAAAGGGACAGAAACTTCTCCTGCAGAGATTAGAGTCAGAGCCTGCCCTGGCTGCTGGTTCAAGTGTTTTTACTTGATTTGCTGCTGTATCAGAAAAGGAGGCAGCAAAGGAAAAGCTGTCATTGGAGTTTCATGGTGCTGTGGGGATGGTGGCCTCTCTTCTTACTCTGTAACCACCAGGACACAGCTGGGGGTAGGGATTTGCCCCAGAAAGACTTCACCTCAGGTAAGGGACTTTGGTTCATAGCAGGGCTGCAGCCTTCTCCTCTTCCTCCAATTTTTTTGCAAAGTAGGATGAAAACTTTCAGTGTATCAGATGCCTTTTTCTTAACCATGCTTTTTGAGGTGTATTCTTCTTTACTGCTTCTACCTGTGTGGTATCTGTTTTCCAGATGTCTGGTAGAAGAAGAATAAGGCAAATAGAAACTGTATTCCTCCTGCAGACAGGCTATTGCCCATTACTGCATTGTGACTATAATCTCTGAAGTGTTTTATGACACTGTAGCATTCCTCAGAGCTCTTACAAATAAAAAAGACTGTGTTGTGGTCCCTTTTGGACATCAGTTTGGTAAACTCGAACTTGCAGGAGGACAGGGTGGAATAATGGAGTTCTCCAGAAGCTGCTCTCCTCTGCCCCATTGCAGTTTAGTGGGATATATCAGTCTGTTGTAGCCTGTGCTCTGTGTGCACAGAGAAACTAAAGACTAAATAACACTTTTTCAAACTTAACGAAGAAAAAACGGTTTATATGGATATCCATGTCCTAGTGAATGTCTGTTGTCCCATCTTCTACCAAGATAGGATGTCATCTTGGGTTCAGGTGGGTTCCTACACTGATGCTTACCTTTCAGATTGTGGTGTTAGAAAGAATAGTGGTACATGTGGCTATTAAAATAATTTGTGTTATACTTCTAAAATGCCTTTGGTGAGGTCATGGGTCTTTGAATATGCTCTCAGAAAAGCAGAAATTGCTGCAGGAGATGATAAACTCCCTTGCACTAAGTGATGTCATCTCATTAGTGCATGATTTTTTTCCATTAAATTTGAAGTGAATCAGACCCTTAAGAGAGTAAGTAGTGGATAATGATAACGACTTACATTATGTTTCTTGTTTGCATTCTTAGTCAACCAAAAGAGCTCTTATTAAAATATAAAAAGATATTCTAATCTTAGAACTGTCTGTGTATTTCCTGTCTTTGTTGTTAGGGATCTCTAATTGGAGGTTGTCTCCATGCCAAGCATTTAGATCTTTTAATGTTAGTATCAGCGTTTATGTAATTAATTCTGAACTGTGGCGGTTAAAATTGTAATGGTAACTGATATTTACAGACTTTTTTTTGGGTTTTTTTTAATTTGCTAGAAAAAGGAAGCTGCTAAACAGATGTCCAGCTACCTATATTGGCATGTTGTAGTGTGTTTGAAAACCGTTTTTTACATTACTTTTTGATTCTGCATTTTATATATCATTGAAAATAATGACTTTGATTGTTAATCTGACCAAACATATCAGGTCTTTCTCTTCATCGTGTCAGTAAGTGTTTCTGTGGTGAGGTATCCTGCTTCTGGGCTGGACTGCCACCTCATGTGCCTGGATTTTAATTGTCCTAGTTGCATGCTTAATGAATTTTTAGAATATTTCTATTAGAGCTGGATGTCTGAAAAGTCTTTTTAATATATTTATAGTTACCTAGGTTGTAATCTGTAGGTAATTAAATTAAAAACTACTCTTAAAACCAGGTTTAGAACTGTTTTTTGTTAAATAATTTTAGCTTTTTATCTTATTGGAGAAAAACTGGTTATTTCATTCTCTTCCCCATCCCCCATTATGAATATAGTGATTTAAGTTATTTTGCTCTGGTCCTGCTTGCCATTGCTGCAGAAATTTTACTTGTTTGTTCTGGTTTAAGTGCGAATGACAAAGGATTAGAGGAGTTTGTTGTTCCTTTTTCAACCCTCAGGTTCGGTGTGCTAGCCAATAGATAAGTGATGCCTGTCTACTACATCTAGGAATAAATATGCAAGAATTCTTTTTTAAGGACCATTTATGACCCAGCAGTAGGTGGAGACACAGTTTTTAGATTTATCTTTTTCATTGGATAACATTCCAAATTGTGACATGATCAAGAGTTCACAGTGACTGGTTCTGAAAATGTTCCGGGTTTGGGCTGAACCGAAGCAGTCCAAAAATCCCAGTTGCAAGAAATTAGAGCTCTATCTGGGGTACAAAATCCAAATGCAATTTTGCAGTTGCTTTTAGGGAGACAAAGAATTTTAGCTGCTGTTGGTATAAACTATAATAGCAAGCAATAAATATGTCTTTATGATTTTAAAAGATAGTTTTATTATTGAATATTACACAGTAGTCACTGAAATGCATGTGGGTTGTCCACTGGTTCACAATTCATATCAGGATTTTCTATGTGTTATTCTGCTATATACTGGATATCGTACGCTTCTTAAGTGGTGAATGATGAATTAAAAATAAACATAAAGTAAAATATTTTTTGATGAGATGGCTTCAAGTCTGCCTGGTATTTGTGAACACTTCTTTTGCAGGTGGTTTTTTGAAGTACTGGGATATCCCAAATCTTCAAAGGCCAACATCATCAATGGTGTGCTGATGACAGTTGTGTTCTTCGTGGTGAGGATTGCCGTCATGCCTGTATATTACAGCCATGTAATTTCTTCATTTGGAACAGAAGGTTTCCAGAGACTAGGATTTGCAGCCCAGAGCGCCTGGATTATCTCAAGTGTTGTCTTGGATATTATGAATGTGATGTGGATGGTCAAAATTGCAAAAGGATGCTACAAGGTCATTTGTCTTATTGGACAGGAAGAGGCGAAAACTCATAGAAATGGAAAATCTGCCTAGGAATCATACATAAAATGAAATTTCTGCTATGAAAATAATTTGGGTTCACTGAAACAGTGCACATTTCTGCCATGGAATGCTCCTATTATGGAAACAAGGTATTACCTCTGTACTGATCTTACTCTTTCCCTAGCCACACTGCCTGCACACCCAGGGCCACGCTTTGCGGATCCTGTCCAGTGAGGAATAAAAGCAAAAGCTCACACAGATGAGTTCCACATGCCTGTTCTAAGCAGTTGCAAGCATCAGAAATTAGAAAAGAGCAGACTGGTTACTTGCTTATTGTCCACCAGTGTGTTCAAAGTGTTTCTCTCAGGTTTCTCCGATTAAAATATTTTATAAATCCAGTGAATACTGACATATCTGTTTTTTTAGAAAATGAAAAATTCCCCAAACTCCTGATATGGTGCAATTTTCCAGGCACGTTTCTATGTTTTCTTCTAGGAATAACAATCAAGATTTCATTCTTGACAACTTTTTAATTTTTGCAAGAAAAGCTAAAAATTTGGCTTTGATTTTATGAAGTCTTTTACTGCTTTTTTGTTCTGCCTTATATGAATGCAAACCATTTTGGGAAATTTATGAAATAATTTTATCTAAAATGCTGTATTATAAGACCACATGATATCTTAAAAGCTGTTAAAATTCTCACTTTGATGGGAGGGGTTCCCATTTGCTGTGCTAGGTTACATGCAACAGTACATCTTCATATTTCCCCATGGAGTTTTTTTGTAAGTTAATATGGTAGATGATGTGTGGAAATGGCATAGCTCTTACTGAAGTGCTTTTTCCTTTGCTGCTGCTACCTTTGAGAAGTGCTGCAGTTCTTCTCAGAGTATTTTTAACCATTGGCTATTTGGATTCAAAGTTTAATTGCAAAGATATAAAAATCTTCTGTATACATGATGTGTAACTTTAAGTAATACTTCGTCCTTTTATCACATTTGATATGAAGCGTTGAGGGGTTTTGTCACATTTTCCTTGTTAATCAAGTCAGGAATCTGAGGTGCGACTAAGAACACTCTTGAATTAACTGTGCCTCTAAAGCTCTATGGTAATTCTGTAGAAGGAACAGTTGACCTCTGTAGACACAATTTTTTTTTGTTTTAAATCACACATTTGTCAATAAATACTCAGTTACTCTGTGAACTTGAAGGCTTGGAGATCATCAGAGAGGAATCTCACCATCTAGGAATAGTCCTAAATCTCATCTGTAATACAATTTGAGGAAATTCTGAGTTATGTCTTATTTAAAATGATTTTGAGAGCTATATTTATGTGTTAATTTGTCTTGTTTTGTTTCTTTTAACCAGAATTGTGACTGATTAACTTTTTTTTTCCTTGGGGTAAGTGTGCTAAAAGTGTCCATTTTCACTGAGATATCAGCGCACATCCCAATTATTGTAGCAATCTGTTAAAGCAATTTATTTTTAAACTGAAAGAGCATATTTAGCCCATGTTGGGTGATTACTCCAGTTCCCTCTGACAAAGCTAGATGACATGAACTCTCCCCTCCATAGTCAGAGGTGTGAGTGCCCTGTGCTGTCCTCCCTGGTGAGAGACTCTGCCATTCCCCTCTTCCAGAAATTACATGTAAGACCTAAGAGGACGGCATAGGCTGAAATGCCTTTTAACCAAGGCAGCTGCAATGAGTTTAGTCCCCTAGTTAAAATGCTGTCAGGGAGTATTGTTTGGATTTGTGTAAAATGCACTTTTGAAAGCCTAGTTCCATTGCTCAGCTCAGCAGGCTTTCTTCTAAAAGTTTCCCAATCCTGCCTTGTTAAGGGAGAAAGCAAGGATTGTTAGCACTTGTGTTTTTTGGATCCCGTGGTTGTTAATACTTCACAAGCCTATGGACAAAAGACCAGTTTATGCCTTGGGAGAGTTTGCAATGAATCTGCTGAGCTGTACGATCTGAGTGAGTGCAGCCCTCATCTGGGTACCACCAAGTCCACAGTCTTTGAGAATCAGTCCTGTGAGTTGCTTTGCTCAAAGCAATAGACTTTCTTTTATGCTAATTTGCAGAACCTGGTATCTTTTGAAATGTGATTTCAGTGTACCTAATGCAAAATTGTAAAAAGGCTGTGTTTCTATCACTGTTATGATTTAAAGGTGTATATGAAATACTCTTAGCTTTGTAAATCACTAGATTCCCGTGGTTAATAGTTTTGTAAAAGCTTGTTCCTTTCTAAAATTGAGTAAATTCAAACATTTTGGAGAAGTATGCCTGAAAATAGAAGTCTGCTTTTCTTTTTAGGGAAGTAGGATGAAAAAATTGAGAAGACAATACAGAGCAACTGTTAGGGTGATAATTTATGAAAATTTCTGAAATTTATAATTTCTTACATTGATTTTAATATTTCAGTGTTTTAAATATTTTTCTCTCAGTGGAGGCCATTCATTAAAATGGTTTACTTCTCCCACTTTTAGATAGACTTGTGTTTGATGGGGGGAAAAAAAAAGTAAGTCAAGGTATAATAACATTGATGTTAAAACTAGATTTAGAAACAAAAAAACAATCCAGGATTGAAGGGCAGTGGGATAATTCTTATAGAACAGCTAATATTTTGGACTGCTGCACAAAATTAGTGTAAGTAAAATTTTATTTTGCAATGCATTAAATTTTATAATTTTTTAAAAGTTATTACAATTATGTCCTGATGCATCGGAAGAAAATTTTCTTACTAAAAAAAAAACTATTAAAAGCTGTGATTTCAGCAAAAAATTTAGTAAACAGGCAGCAAAGTTGTGATGTACTAAATACAGTAGTGTATATAGGGCACTTTTAACCTGCCATTAAAAGCTTATAATACAGCAAATTAGATAGCTGTGGCACCCATTTTTAATTGCACTTTATTAATTTTAAAAATGTGGTAAAATATTGATAAAATTTAATGTTGTAAGCTTGTGTCTTTGCTTTTTTATGCAAAAAAAGTAAATGCATGATAATTAGCATCATAAAAATGCTTTTGAATGTAATATCTTATTAGTGGCTTAAAACTTCTATTTTTAATAGATGCATTGTAAAAGCAGACTCTTGGCATGTCACCTGGTATCTTTTCTGTGGGCATACCAAATGGAAGGAGTGACTCTTGTATAAAATAGCATGTTTTTCTTTTCTTTTCCATTCTTCAGTACCGGATGACACAAAATAAGCTTGCTGATCATGGGAGAGACTATTTGTACCAGTTAGGCTGTAAGTAGACATGCAAGTTTCCATTTTTTATGGCTTTAATTTTTCATCAAAAGTTGAGTAAATACCACTTTCAGAACTCTACAGGAGAATGGTAGGTCAGATGTTCTGTAACTGATTTGTGGAATCAGTACTTGTGGAGAGGAAGTATACTTCAAATACTCATTTTCTCAGTGTTTCAGTAGATTTCAGTGGAGAGTCTCACACAACAGGGAAGCTGTATGGGTTATCTGTGTGAATTCTTCAGTGGTGAAAATTACATCTCTGAAGTCTACCTCTATAAATACATGCTATCTTGAGTGAGCTTTATAATTTAACAACTTAATTGCTTAAAAACCGTAATCCATTGAATAATGAAATAAATGCACAGGAAAAGGAGGGGAGCTGACTTCATATATAAATTCTTAACAATTCCAAATTTTGTACTAAAGTTTATAAAAAGTTTAATTAGTTACAGTGTTTGGAAGAGAATGACTTCCATCTTTACTTAAAATATTGTGGGATAAGATTACTCATATTGCAGAATTAGCAACCTAAGGGTAAAGCTTACACAAGTGAGCAAATGTATTCAGGCAGGTTTAAAGAGAGGAGGAGAAGACTTTGAGTACACACACAGAAATCCAGGTGTCTTCCTACTGCTGTGGTTGGGACAACAGCAGACTGATACGTAGCAGAAAGGTTTAGGTGTTTGTGTCTCTGTTCGCAATGGAAAATGAAATTTTATTCTTTAAAAATTTCAGGCTGTATAAAATGGAATACCAGTTGTTGATTACTGTATGAAGAGGACTTTTTCTCATGGTCTTGTGTGTGTTTAAGCATATGTATGTACAAGCTTTCTGTAAAAGACCATTTAATAGAGAAGTTTGAAAAATCATTTTGTGATGCTTCTGCTGAGCCGTTCAGAGGAAAATAAAGGGCTGCTTGACAATTACTCCAGCTTAGGGTCTGGTGAGGAGTTTGCTGCTGCTGCTGAAAGCTATCAATAAAGCAAATAGAAAGGGACTAGAATTTTCAGATGGAAAAGTGCAAGTGTCGACTTTGAAAAGTACTGCAAGCCCCTTTCATATTTTTAATAGCCTACTGTACAGCAGCATTATCTGGCTACAAGGAGCTCCACGAGGGAAAGTTTGTTCCTGGTCAAATTTCTCTTGAATACAGGCAGAAAAAGAACAGTGATAATATTTATGAACTTTTAACATTCATCCAAACCCGGATAAAATCTGTATTAGACAGGTGAAGTTCCTAGGATATTCTGAAAGCAACTTGTAAGTTGTTTTTATGGCAGAGAAGATGAAATATGTGCTCTCTGGATTGTTTAGAGATCCGGGTTAAAGCATCAAGTCATAGATGGTAACACTTGGTGAGGTTTCTTATCTATTAAAAATTCCTACTAGCTACCTCCTTTGAAAGTCTTGTTCTATTTATGATAACCAAGCACTTTATAGCTCAGTAAAGAATGGAAGGTAGCTATGAAGAATAAATTGTATTGTTTGGTATAAGAAATACTTTGGCAAAATTTCTTCTGAGAACAGTTTCATTGTGTGATGTCCTGCACTAGGAGGGCATCTGTTTAATATGAAGTACACACATTTTTAATCTAGTTGTAAGTAGAAGAAGTGTCTTTAAGAGAGTGAAGTATGAAGTGATCAGCATGGCTTGGTATCAACCACATAATGATTCAGTGTGCTATTTATAACTTCCTACTTACTGAATTTGAAAATATAAAGGCAAATAAAATATTCTGCATTGTATCTTTATTTTTAATCTATGTGTGGGATGTCAAATATTGTACTTGTCTTGTGGACAGGACATGCTTTTATGAGCCTATAAATATTTAAGTATATGAGAATCTGCACCCAAATGGAACATGTTGCATGTAAATTGTCTTCTAAGTTTTTAAATTTTGGTATTTTTAAAATTTGTTAGGTTTGAAAGCAGCATTTAAATATGAATACTATGCTGTAATACAAAAACCAAAATTTTGAATGCGATGTGGTTTTGTTTATAGTAATCCTATTCCAGTTTCACAAGAAAAATCCATCGAATCATAGGGGGAAGGGAAGAAAAGGGCTAATCATGAGCTCGGCTATATAATTTGCACACTTAATATGCACACTTCCAAATGGCCTGGTTTCTAGCATGCATTTACCAAACAGTGTTTTCTTCAATATTGACCGATACCTATTTATGTAGAATAAGCACAGCTAACCTGTTACAAAATCAAATTAGAAAACCTGTTTGGAATAAATGAGTTACAAGTTAGGCATAAGTAATGGAGCCTGTAATTCAAAAATGTTTATATAATCTTCTATCTGAGAAGAAACTTGATGAGTTTATCTAACTTATGTGCAGAGCAAGGACAAAACCTGTAGATTCTGCCAGACTGATGTCTGGTAAATCTTGACAATCTGGTTTGCAGTAAATTCTAATACTGTCACAACATGTCAGGATCACATTATTAAATTCAACTAGTAATGTGACCTGATTGTAGTAGCAATCCTTATCATGGCACAAGAACTTAAAAATGCAATATAACAATTCTGAAGATTGGTGATAAAAGTAATCCGTCATAGTAAGGTGAATTATTAAGTATTATGGGTTTAAATTTACTTTTCATTATAAGAAAGAATTTGAATTATTTGTTAGCATTTCAGTGATATTGTAAAGCATTTCTGTATTTTGTTTGAACAATTTAGGAGCTTGCATAAAATGATATTGGCTGATTTTTTCCCTTTGATATATGCAATAATGTCAATAAGCAATAAATTGCATGTTGTATGCAAGGTATTGGTACTTCATAATAAAGGAAAGGAACACAGTTTCTTATTTTGTGAAGTTTTCTTTCTCTAATATGCTAAAAGCTTATGTACCTATAAAAAGTGCATCATGAAAGAACAGTTTGGGGGGGTTCAATTCTGAAACAACTGCCTTTTATGGTATCTTGAGATTTCATGCTGTATCTTATTTATTTTAAAGAAGGTGAAGATGGGTGTATGAGGTGTGAGCCCCACTGTTGCTCAGGTGGCTGGAATTTTGAATGCTGAAATTCTATGTGGGACATCACTGTGGCCAGGAATGTAACCTAAACTATAAAATTTTGTTGTGTATTGGGGAAGAACTTTTGTATTTGATAGTATAATTATACTGCATTGTCTATAATACCACATGTGCCAGGGCATAGTCTGGACAGTTGTCTGAAGGCTCTGGGGATGAAGAGCTGCTGTTGTCAGCATATTATAAATATGATACACTACACAGTCCCTTACTGAATACTAAGATGGGCAGTTAAGTTCCTCAGTATGGCAGTTCCTAGGTTCTATATGTGAAGTGAACATACTCATGGAAGCATGCATTGTGTGGTAAAGCCCACAGGTTTCTTTGAGCATCCTTAGAAATTGCTGCTGTTTTATATCTTAACCACTGGCTCCCAAGCACAGGAATTACATTTCTTTGTGTTTTCTTATGTGTCATGCAATGGTTAAATTACTAGAAGATACACAAAGAAGTCTGGTGTTTTTCTTTTTTCCCCTCTCATCTTTTGAAGGATATTTAGTTGCATTTGTAAATTATATACTTAAAGTACTAATTTTACACTGCTAGTGTAGTAAACTACTCATTAACTAGTTAAGTCTGTTAGCAAGTGAGTGGGAGTTTCTGGGAACAGACATTCTTTGGGGTCAGATGCTATATAGGTCAGATTTCCAACTGCTTGAGGAAGGACAATGGGGCTTGGTAGGAGGCTTTCGTATTGGCACTAGGCAGCTTTTAACACTGAATGGTGGAAAGGACTGAGCTGGGAACAAGGGATGCCTTTCAGTGAGCCATTCTTAAAACGAGGCATTCAACAAATCTTGCTTAAAGTGTGAGAAACATTATCTCTCCCTAAGATGTAAGATATGGGAAGTATTTTGTATATTCACTTCTTTGTCATACTTGGGTGTGCAGTTGCTTTTCATTTTCTCCCCAATTTTTTTTTTTATTACTCTTTGTGTTCTTGCTGGATACTTTTCTCTCCTCATATTGGTGTGATAATTTTGCACTAAAATTAAAAAAAAATAAAAATCAGTCTTTGCAATGGATATCTGTCATATTTTAGATGGTGGGGTACTGTGGTATCTTCTTTGCTCTGCTGCTCTGGAGTTCACAGTGCAATATACCTATGGGTAGACTGTGTGCTTCACTGAGATTGGAACCTTGGTGTTCTTTGAAAAAAAACGGCTTTACATCGAGTAAAAAGATACTTGCTACTTGGCTCATCTTAGAGAATGTGAAAACTCTGATCTATACAATGACTAATAGTGCAGTTGTTGCTTCTGGTGGAGAGTGATGGTGGAAAGCAGGGAGATGGCACACTGACATCTACAGCATTATGTACTTTGAGAGGAAGGAGTATAACCAATTTTCCATTTGAGAAAATCAGAGAGAGAAAATCTGTTTTACCGTACAGTTGTTCTGCCACTGACTCAAAATATTTAGAAGCAGATTTCAGTTGCTCTGTGGGAGGATCTTATTAACCAGAGTTGTTAAGTGAAGACAGGATGGGTGACTTGTGGTTGTTCAGCCTGGAGAAGAGAATGCTCTGTGGGCACTCTAGAGCCCCTTCCAGTATGTAAAGGGGCTACAAGAGAGCTGGAGAGGGACTTTTTACAGGGGCACATAGTGATAGGGCAAGGGGGAATGGCTTTAACTGAAAGAGGGCAGGTTTAGATTGGATGTTGGAAAGAAGTTCTTCCCTGTGAGAATGGTGAGGCATTGGAACAGGTTGCCCAGAAAAGCTGTGGATGTTCCTGTTCAAGGCCAGGTTGGATGAGGCTTTGAGCTACCTGCTGTATGTGTCAGGAAAATTAATCCACAAACACCAGAGGTTTATGTCCAAAAAGGAGACAGAGGAGTCCTGTAACTTTATTCGAGTAAAGGGAGACGTCATGGGGCATTCATTCCCCATGGGGGTCTCTGAAAATTTTTAGAGGATGCAGTTTCCTTTTTATCCTAATTTTCCAGTTGCCTTTTCCCCCTCTCTTTCCCCATTGGCTGAGGTACTGGAGAGGTACAGACTTCCAAAACACCTAATACCCAAGACCCCCTTCTAATGTATACCCCCTGTTCCCCATTTTATAATTTCCTTTAGTCTCTGTCCTTTTCCTCTAAATCCAGAGATTTAGCACAGTCTTGAGTGAGTATCAGTCTTTGTCAATTAGTGGAATTCCTATGGAATTTATGGTTCCTCTCTATTGATTCTTTCACCTCTCCGTATCTGGTTTTATCTACCATCAGGCCCACAGTTTATTTGTAAAGACACCTCCTTCTCATTCTTTCATAGGGGAAGATGTCCCTGCCTATGGCAGAGGGATTGGAATGAGAGAATCTTTAAGGTCCCTTCTAACCCAAACTGTTCTGTATGTGTAGCAAGTGAAGACTTAAAATTGTTTAGTGCTGCTTACACAGCTGTTACTGTGAGTGTGGTCTTAGATACTGCAGCAAAGCCAGATCTGCCTAAACTGGGAAATGATGGAGGCAATCAGAATGTTTTCTAGGTCATATAGTAGAGATTCAATTACTGACATGATGCTAAATTTCTATCTTAAGGTTCTCAGTCTGCTGTGCTAATAATTCCTGCATGCAGAAAGGGTAGAAAACAATTTCCTCTTAAGTAATCAAGACTATAAAAGGGCAAAAATGGCTGAAAGGATGAATTTTTGGTATTGCTTTATACTTATTTCATGTTCACACTGAATGGCAATGTCCTTGTTAATAAGAAAGATCCTACTTTGAAAGATGGCATGTAAAAACCACTCTTGAGAGGAATATATGAAAGCTTTTTAAATTCAGCTAGTTATATATTTTGAAACACTGCTGCTTAGAACTATTATAGTGTGGTTTAGAATTTGTCTTTTTTGAAAGAAATGGGAGAAAATCACTCATTTCTTTATGTATGTACACTCTTCTTCTACATATGAATTTGGATTTTCTTCATCCTAAGATACTGTAATAACTGTGTCACTTGAAGATTAAATTCCTTTCTACTTTAGTTTTATTTTAATTTCCACAATGAAGAAGAGTATTTGGGAAAAAAACCATAGTTGTGTTTTTTTTTTTTTTATCAGTTCCAATTGTTACACATTTATAATGAATGTTTCTTGGCTACCCACCTGCTTTTTGCACTTGACAGCCTCTTTTAGAGTCCATGTGCTGGGACGAACATTGAAATAGTCCTGTGGAGTTTGTACCTACTGTTACAGTGGTTACTACATAGTCAGGTCTTACCACTTGATGATCAAGAAGGGATGTGATGAAGGTAGTATGGGGATCAAGAAGGGATGCTCTGATGCACACTGAGCTCCATCTTCTGTGTTTTATGCACAGTACTTCACACATACAAGTAAACTGCACCTTCTGGCTTGGAAATAAGGCAATATTCTTAGGAAATCTTAAAAGAACTGTCATACTTGGCTAGTTGATGTTTAAGAATAACCTTAAAAAACTTTACTATCTCTGCAACTTTAATATTGAAAAGGATACACCTTGACGGTATCGATGCGGACAAGCTAGTACGTTGTGGGTTCCTTCTATACTAAAGCAATAATTTGCGGTTGTAAGGGATAATGATTTCACAAGCAAGCCCACAGCACGGGGCACGAGCACACGCAGCTCTCGCTAGCGCAGCTGCCCGGGGCTCACCGCGAGCCTCGGTTCGCACAGCTCGCTGTCGCTGGCAAGCTCACCCCCAGCCCCTGCCGGGCCCCCCTGCGCCAACCCAGGCTGCCAGGCCTGGGCAGCTGCGCGCTGGGCGGGGGCACAGCCCGGGGCCCGTGGGTACCCAGCCCTGTGCCCCGAGGCGGGAA